>CM024710.1:17179267-17424267 GCA_014182895.1 Angophora floribunda
ATATTTGATAAATTTACTTAAATTAGTATATTTATGATATATATTTATGCTATGTTAATTTTTGGTTAAATTTTACCGTCGAATTATTGAGTTAAACGATATACGACAATCGATTAGTGTATCGATTTTGGAGATTTTACTGCCTGTTACAGTTGGATCCATTTTGTGATTTTTTGTAGTATTAATAAAATTCAATAGAGGGTATATTTGCCAAAAATATACCGTTTGAGATCTTTTTTTCTGGTCAACAAAATTAATTTGGGAAAAATTTGTCATAAGATATCAATTGAATTTTTTGGTCATTTTGAGTAAATGTTACAGGTATATCAATTTAAAAATTTTTCATAATTAAAAATTAATTTTTGATAACATTTTCATAGATGTAGCAATTTAGGGTTTTTGTAGTATTAACTCAATAAAGTAAATTAGGGCAACATCACTCGAAAAGTCAAATTCATAAACAAACCTTAATAAGTCAGGCCATCTCTCATAACCATTGGGAAAGTGTCAATCTCAAAGCGTCATGTGAGATCAAGTCCCATACATAATGACAGCCTCATCCTTCGCAAGCTATGAATGGAGTAGAAGCGTCCGTTGACTAATGAGCCACCCTAAGATGATCATCTTATGGCTGTTGAGAAAACGAATCAAATTGGATGGATCTATTTCTTGTCTTTTCTCACTTGCTCCTATGGAATCGAGATACAAGGAATTGAACAAAAAACCAAAAGAAAAGAGGTCATTCACAATTGCGGGCGGAGGATTCCTAAAAAACTTAAGTATTAGCGATTCTCTTTAGACTTTATTTATTTCATGAAAATGAATAATTTTTAAAAATATTTTATTTTAAAAAGGGTCTCTTGAAATAATTAATTGTAAAATAATACATTCATTATCAATAATAATTTTTCTAAACATTTTCACGAATAATGAAAATATTTCGTGTTAATTTCTTTTTTAGAAGCGATACAAATAATTATTAATTAAAAAATCGTATTTCAAATAATTCATTTTCAGCAAAATAAATAAGTTCTTCGAAAAATCGAATGAATTCGGTCTTTTATACATACAACAACCATCAAACTCAAGAGCATCGCGAGATGAAAGTCTCTCGTGCACGGCTCGCCCCGTATTTCTTTTATTATTATTATTATTATTATTATTATTATTATTGTGTTTTTGTGGGACCCAGGCAAAAGGAGTGCAATCATCGTGCTTGGACTTTGATGGGGGTGGGAGAGACGGAAGTGGGGAGGGCTAGAGTGGAGCACGCGCGCCAGGTGGTTCGTGAAGGCCAGTCGCCAGTTGCCAGCAAATCAAAATGATTCCTTCTGGATATTTTTCCTTTTCTTTTTTTTTTTTTTTTTTTGCCTGCTTATTTTTTTATCGATATAGCTGCCACCCAATAGTCCGCACGCACGCTTGGATCCGAAGAAGATACATGCCATAAGTACATGGACATGGGCATGTGGCATGATTGCCATGCATCATGATGATGGCAATCATGACGAAGACGACGACGACATCAATGATGATGATGATGATCATCATCATCCATCCATACACATTTACCCTCCGCCGACGCCAGCGTCGCTAGCACGCCATCATCTTCGCCTTTTTCCTCCTCCTGCTGACCTAACGAGACACCCAAACAAATAATTTATAACTTTTAATTTATTCAGTTTATCCCTAAAATTTTGATATATATATTCATATTAATCTCCAAATTATGAAGATATTCAATGTTCTTCTTTCATTAATTCAAATTACGGATAATATTAAATATTTTTTATAGTTTGATAATTAAATTAAACATGTATCAAAAATTAAATAAATTAAAAGTTTGGGGATTATATTTGTACATTGGACTAAAATTTAGGGTCTGCATCAAATAAATTAAGAGTTTAAACTTATGGATTATTTATATCATTTTCCCTAATTCAATATGTGAAAAATCGCACCAAAATCAAACACGTTCTTAGTTTTCATTCCTATGCCTGAGCTCGTGTTCTGATTTTTTCATTTCTCATTTGGCAATTGAGAAGATATGAATGGTCCTTAAATTATTCGATTCGTATTTTATTCTCATCTCATGATTTTCA
Organism: Angophora floribunda; assembly: GCA_014182895.1. Lineage (NCBI taxonomy): Eukaryota > Viridiplantae > Streptophyta > Magnoliopsida > Myrtales > Myrtaceae > Angophora > Angophora floribunda. Next base: position 17,181,370 of record CM024710.1, read on the forward strand.
CTCTGGACTCGAAATTTCACCAAACTTTTAATTTGACCGAAAAAATCATTAAATTTAATAAACAAGCAAGGCAGTTTCGAACCTTTTTCCACGTTCATTGTGGGTTAACTTTATTTATTTTTGTATATTTACTTGCCTTACTCACCGCATGCACTATTTCCTTTAGATTGACATTGTCAAATGTTCTTATGTCAACGGGATGTTCCGGACTTCTTCAGAACCGGGCTATTTTCACTGGGTGCGACAATACCATTCATTCTTTTTCTTTTGTCGGTCAATACCATTCATTCATTGCGTAAGAATAACTGACATTTTGTCGTACCATTTATTATGCTCCTTCCTTTTATAGTTGATAATCTGCAGAAATTGGTGCACCCAAAAGATGAAATGGTAAATATTGATGAATTATAAATTTCATCGACAAACGGATTTAAGCATGGGACTCGTCATCTTATTTATGTTGGAAATGGGTCTTCCCACATGATGGGATTTCACAACATGTACAAGAAATTAAAAGAAAAAGATAATGATATTCTGCAAATCATTCGTAGCGAAGTGAAAAATCGATATATGTCCATTAATTTGCTTATTCAAGCATCTATAATTTAAAAATGAAGTTACTCTTACACGTTATCAATCAACTTCTTCTGTAGTGATTTCGATGGACGATGATGGAAGATCGAAGGACATGGCCAAAAAATTATCATTTCATAGAGAGAAAAATCTGCTCGAATCAAGATAGAAAGATTTGAGGGGATGCTATTGGACCCTCATGAGCAGATATCGCGGGATTTTGCCACCACCCGCAGGTGGGTCCAACTCTATTCTGGAGAAGCCTCCCTCAATTAACGGGCTTACAATTCTATTTGTAGATGGGCCCTACAACAATTAGGGTTCGATTATGCTCAAATTGGGCCAGGATAGGAATTTGAAATTACTATCCGGCCCATTACGTTTCTTCTCCCCGAAAGATGCATATGAGATGCGCAAATTGCACCGTGATGTTTCGAGTCGACTTTCGCCGAATATGGAGGGAGTGCAGTCCATTAGGGGCGAGCATAGTTTCAGGTTAGAATCGAGAACTTGAGGACTGGTGGTTAGTTCCGATTCTAGGTTTTAAGATATGTAGAATATGTTATAGGTTCCAAAATTTGGGGAAACCTATTCTGATGGATGGGTTCCATATTTCGAGTAGAATTTGGAACCTAACCTGGAACAAATTTGTGTGTTTTTTTCTATGTTTGCACACAATCTTGTGGCATTCTATGATGTCCAATGATGAGTGTATAATTTGAAATCACTAGTATGAGCTTCCCTAACCAAAGATATTCATGACTGAGACTTTCACTTTTTTAATGCATATTTTCCATGTGTCAAACATGAGTTGTGATAAATCAATTTAGCAAATCGTGGTAATTAGATGTGATGATTTACCACAACTGTTCAATTAAAATATAGACAGAACCTCGATAGATCCCAAAACTTGTGATAGGATAGGTTCCAAGTTCCTAAATAAGCAATGTAGGTTCCGAGTTCCAAAAATTAGGGAATCTAGCTGGAACTACTAACCCCTACCATACATGCCAACTTAGATGAACAAAGCACCGGATTTTGGTCTTCCATTAGCTTCTCTAGCATTCTTCGAATTGGTGTCTTTTGCAATTCTGTGCCAGATTCCACGGATCACTTATTTTTTGGGTGCCATGTCTCCAACTCCCTAGTTGGGTTTTGGGCAAATAGATGCAACCTCTCATGGGCCAACTCCACATGGCTTGACAACCTAAGATGGGCTTTGGATCTCTGTTCAGGTACCAATTTCTATAAAGAGGTAATTCGTTTTTCTTTTGGAGTTCTTTGCTACCTAATCTGGAAGACCAGAAATAACATGCTGTTTCGTGGCCAACTCCTTTCCATTCCCCCGATGAAACAACATCTTATAAGGGCCGTCAAAGACAAAGCTTTTACTTTCAGTCATGTTGTTGACAGCCCGAGAAACAGGAGACTCCAAAGGTGCTGGGGAATTGACCCGGCTATTTTTTGATAGATTTGGTGGCACCTGGGCGGAGTATGTAGGCTACAGCCTTCCACTTCTAGCTGCCTTTCCCCACTTTACTGTTGTCTTTGTCGGCCCGGGCAGGGTCCTTTTGTTGTAGTTTTATCTAATTTCCCCTCGTTGTACACTTAGCCCCCTTTCACTCAAGTGACAATCGTTTGTTGAGTGCAAGATGGTGCCATGTCTCTTCTTTGTACAGCTTGTTTAGGTTGTAAATATTATAAATACTTACCTTACCCAAAAAAAAAAAAAAATCTTCCTTAACGATCTTACAGGTGGCCAACCTACAACTTGTGCCCTGCCATGAAAAGGAAATTAGAGACCATAGCTAAGTCAATGGCAACCATAAGGTCTGATAACTTCTTTATGCTTACTTAGGGACAGGTGCACTAACGTTATAACTTTCGGAACCATCGTTAAGTCGGGTTTCCTTGGCAGGACAGGGCATTTTCTGGTGCAAACCAGCGAGGTTGATAGCACGACGTTTGCCTCACGATTCGCCATGAACATTGCCTGCATATATGTAGCTTCTTATCATAATCATCACACCAGTAAAGGAATAGGAGAAGGTGCATTCCTTCAGCGAGAATTTTCCAGCTTTGGTTTTGTTCTTCCGGGGAATCCAAACTGCATGGAAAGCAAGCATGGCGGCCTGCCTTTTTATCGAATTGTGGAGAACCAGAAACAAACTTTAGAAGGTCATGGAACTACAATAACTTTTTCTCATTTCCCCAGACTGAAATGAGAAGGAATGCGAAATTCCATGGAGAAGCTATCATGGTCACTTGACTTGCCATCACGGTCAAACGAAACGCGTTGCTGCTAAAGTACAAAAGGTTTCTGGAAAATTTCAAGAAAGGGTAGAGCCGTTAAAGCAGTCGATTCACCTCCGAAGCACCAGACGATGCATCAGCAAAGCATCTCTTATTGCCCGGGAGAACAACATTCAGCGAAAGATTAGTAACAATCATTTGAAGGGTGTAAAGGAAAGAAGGGCCTTCTCATCAGGCTTCGCCGAGCTTAGGGCACAGAAAACCTGCATCTCTTTCTGGAGACTGAGATCCAGGAAGTCTGAGCCTCAATTCAGTAGCCTTCAGGTCGAGGGGCGATCTTGCAACCGTCTAAGACGGCGGGAACCGCGGAACTATCCACAGCAGGAAACGCTCTTATAAACTCAGCCTTCTGGCATACACTTCCCGAGGAGGACGGAGCAGCCAGCAAAGGGACATTGCTCCGGCACTCCTCCTCCCCAACCCTAAGAAGTGGCGGAGACATCAAAATTGCTGGTTCACTGTCATCTGTAAATAGTAAGATAAAAGACTTAGGGGGTACTCTCGGGGACTCCCATGAGCAGATGTTACGTTGTTGGGTGCGCATATTGATGATGTACACGGCACAAGTTTGATTCCTTAATACATTAAAGCCCATGTCTTATTTGGTTCATGAAGAGTGTAATATATTTCATGGATCAGCATTTTGCTTTCCTTAGTGAATTTTGCTATGATCTTAGAGACAAATGTAAAGTCCAGAAGGGATAATGACATCACAAGTGTCATAACTTTCGTATGACACTTACTTGAGTAGTATAATTTGTTTTCTAACCACTTAAATGTCATGACTTTTGAAGAAGTTTACTTTAGTACCATGATTTTCCATCGATTACTTAAGTGCCATACTTTTTTAAAATATTCACCAAAATGCCGAAAATTTGACTTCGCATTTTGGTAAATGTTTTTAAAAAGTTATAGCTTTAAAGTGATTGATTGAAATATTATATGACATTTAAGTGATCAAAAAAAAGAAAGTTATGATACCCAAGTAAGCGCCGTACATAAATTATGATACTCAAGCGATAAAAAAAGAGGTTATGACATTTAAATGAATATCGATGAAAGTTATGACACTTCAGAATGTTTTTTTTGTGTCGTAGTATTGCCGATGCACCCACTAGAGATTTGTTTTGATGGTTCAAGTAATTTTAAATATTTAATTTGAAGAGAAAACGGGAAAAGGAAAGAAAAATAGAATAGCAATACTCATTGACAGGATTTATCTCTCTTTTCTTCAATTCTTTTTCCTCTTTTGGTTCATCGAGATGAATTTGCATTTAAGAACCCGGCCTCGGTTCAAGCTGGTTAGTCTAAAATTTGGGCTCGGTTTTAGCCCATGTGACTAAGCAATACGTCAAATGGAAATAGCTTCGATCTTCTATCCTCCACTATGCCTTCCAAACAGGGTTACCAGATGCGGAAACTTTTGAATCCTCTCCATATCGATCGACATTTTTAAAACCGTCAAATGAACTTTGTTGAACTTGAATAGGTCCTTAAAATACTCCGTCTAGGCATCATGTGGACTTCGACATCTTTAGACGTAAAACAACAAGAGGGTAGAACCGGAAATGAGGCTTGATAAAGATACGTACCAAATCGGTTGGAGCGCGAACACCGACACGTTAAAATAATGAATGCATTTTTGTCGCCACCACCAATAATATATCCATTGGACAGACTAGGTGACTCTCAATTGATGTTGCAAGATATCTACTTCTTGGTAATGAACCCAGAAACCTCCAACTAATTAGTTTAAAATCGGGCTCGGTTTATGGCTATTCAATGGACAAATAGCCCATGTGGCTAAGCAATGCGTCAAATGGAAATAGCTTCGATATTCTATGCGCTCACTATGCCTTCCAGACAGGGTTTACACGATCCGCAAGCTTTTGAATCCTCTCCACATCGATCAATATTATCAAAACGATCAAATGAGCCTTGTCATCGTTTCTAGGCTAGTGAAATGTGTGATCGAGGAAGATTGAAATGCATTAAAGGAATATGCGATCTCCATATCATGATGCGGAAGGAGAAGGATGGGACTGTCACCCGGCATTTTTGTCATACATATTTTAATATTAAGGACGGAAAAGGACATCGTCCAAAGATTCCACTGGCCATTGAGACACCTGATTAAACAATCAGCCGGAGATTCAGGGCCTGCCAAGTTAGATCTGAAATCGCTGAACTTTTTAGACTTCGTTTGCCCGCAGATTCCTAAAGTGAAGTTCAGTGCATGAAAATACGAGACCCCCCGTTCCGTCCTGGTAATTCTTTAACAGCCTCGGTAAATTTCAAACCTAAATTTCAAACTAAATTTTGACCGGCTAATCATTTAGCTTGTAAGATGGTAGTAAAGTTAAGGAATTATATATAGTTATTTTAGCCCGCAACCTATCAGTAAGTCACAAACAGTTTCATAGAAGTGCCGACAGACCGGCGGTTATTTGATTATTCTACATTATCAACTATTTCCATAAGTTATCATGACTTATTTGCGTAGCTGACCAACGTATTAAAATTATTAATTTCAAAGAAAATTACTGACTCCTATTTGAATCCATTTACCGATTTCTATTCAATTTTCCAAAATTACCAATTGTTCCGAAAACGTGCAAATATGAATTTACTGAGGTTGCTATCGTACTAATGTTGCTAACTCTTAAAGCAAACTACCAATATGATTTGAGTGATTTACTAACTCGTCATGGATTAAGTTACTAACTATTATTTGATTTGAGTTACCAATGTTTATTTAATTGTTTTGAAGTCATCTGTTTTAATAATTTGCCAACATGTACTTGCGAATGTTATCAGCATGTTAGAGTTACTAGATTTTAAAAAAAATAAAATTACCAACTCTTATTTTAGTCAATATTTATTTGACTACAACATACATTCACAAGCTCATCATACAAATGTGAGTAACATAATAAAATAGGTGTACTTTTGAAACGATTATATAAAAGTTGGTAAGTGACTCAAATAAGAGTTGGTATATTCTTGTAAGAGTTGATAACTTAAGTTCTAGAAATAGATGTCGGAAGATTATTGGTATACATCGGTAATTTTGAAAAAAGTCGGTAATCTCGCGTAAGAAGTGCTGGACACTATAAGCATTAAAACTTAGTATGGGGATACTTTTAGTACCAAAACTTCCAAAATATACACTTAAAAGCCGCAACGGCGAGAATTCTCTACAAACCGCTAACGTGGCTTTCTTAGGTGAGATTTTTTACTAACGTGACAATTCTTTAAAAAAAAAATGACATCATTTTGCCCCAAAATTTAATTTTTAATATAAATATTTACTAAATTAAATTAAAAACTAAATTCTAAAAAAGAAGGAGGAGGAGGAAGCATTTAGTGAGGGCTGAGGCCCAAGTTGTTGCTGCCCTACCATCAGAGGAAAAGGCCAATGATAGTGGGGTCGAGGTCGTTGAGCCTAGCCAATGGCAACGACCCTAGTCGACTGCTAGCGAGGGCCCAAATCTAGGGCAAGGGGTTGTAGTCTTCCCCAGATTCGGCAAGGGTCGCCAACCCTCACCCAGAATGGCCAAAGGCCGTCACTAGCCATGGTGGGGTTGCCCTTGGCCATTCTAAGTGAGGGCTAGAGGGGGAGAATTACTACCCCTCACCCTAGATCCGGCGAGGGCCTGCATACCGGGTCGTTTGTTACTGGCCAAGACCCGGCGACCTCAGCCGACCCTTGCCCCACCGTCGCCAGCCTTTTTCGGTGATGGTGATGGTGGGGTAGCAATGGTGAGGGCTATGGAGGCCATTACCGTATGCTACCTCCTTTTTCTTTAAAATATATTTAATTAATATTCAATTAATAAATTTGGGGTAAAATGACGTCGTTTTGCACATTGATTGCTAAGTAAATATTCCAACGAGTCACGTAGACTACTTTTATTATTAAAATAACACCACGTCGGATTTCCGGCTAGCTTTGTAGAGTTGCCACATAAGTGTCCAAATTTTTATTTTAAAAGTGACACGTAAGTGTACTTTTCGAAATTTTAAGACTTTCAAGTGTCTACCTCACTATCAAGTTTTAACACTTGCGGTATACTTTTGCCCTTGTGTAAGAGTAGTAAGTTAAATATGGTGGGAAGCTCTCCACACTAATGAGATAAATTATTGATAGTTGGTATTTATGAAAATATCCAATGAAAGTTGATTATAGATTTGCATATGAGTTAATAATTTTTGATAGAAGTTATTGACCTTTTTCCGGTTGGTAAGTTGCCAGTTTATTAGACTTGTTGGTGGTTTTTGCAACAACCGATAGACACGTTGGTAACTAATTCAAATATTAGAACGATAGTTTCATTTAAGAGTTGGTGGATCGCTGATAAATGTTGGTAAACTATTGGAGAAGTTGGTAGTTTTGAAAATAGTAGATAATTTTGTCCAAGAGTTTAACTTTAACATGTTGGTAATTTCAACAAAATATATGTTGGTAAGTGATATGAGCGACTGGTAATTTCCCAAAGGATCTACTTAATGTTGGTAAATAGACCCAAATAACATTTGAAATTTCCCAGATGAGTTATTAAATTAAGAAAAGCTGAGCAAATAATGGTGGTAAATTATTGAAATAGTTGGCAATTTCAAAACAATCACATGGTCCTAAGTAGTGACTCAAACTTTTTGCATACTCTTTCTACATGGGAAGGGGGAGATTGGGGGTTTGAATTCCTATCTTTTCAGAAGAGTCGGCGTGAAGATGATTTAAATTCAAATGTGAATTTTTGACTCCCAAACCTTGTAAGGAGATAAGGTAAAAGTTTGAGAATGGGAGTTAGAATAACATTAGAATAAGATCAACCGAAAAAAAGAAAGTAGTGGCTCATATAAATGCTAATAATTTACCTATGAGAGCTACTGAACTTAACACGTTGGCAACTTTAATAATTAATTGTTGTTATACTATCAGGACACGGTCAGTAACTTCAAACTATTAAATAAACATTGCTAAAAAGAACTCAAATAAGATTTTGTAATTTCTTATAAAAAGTTGGTGATTTAGGTTCCGTATTTTTAAACAATAAAATCAATATTGGTACCTCACTCAAATAGGAGTTAGTAAAGCTAAAACTAGTTGTCAATTAACCTCTGAGAAGGTGGTAAATCACCCGAATTGAATCCAAGTAGTTTTCTATAAGATTTAAAAACTTTAACCCATTGGTAACTTTAACAAATATATATGCTAGTAAATTATTAGAATAATAGGTAATTTCAAATGATCACATAAAAGTTGGTAGTGGGCTCGAGTAAAAGTTGGTAATTTTCTATAAAGCTTGTGGCTTTTTAATATATTAGTAAGCCACACAAGTAAATATGGATAAATCATAAAAAAAAGTTTATAATTTGAAGCAATTTAGTGGCTGTCAATTATTGATAACTTACCAACGTGTTATCTATTAAAACAAGTTACATCTATTAACAACGAATCTTGATAGTTACTAACGTTCAATGTTTTATCAACACGAAACAGTCTTCCAACTTTAATGTGTTAGGGTAGTCGTGCCTTTTTCCTCAAATCTTCTACAAAGTGTGAAAGTTTGGGTTAGACAAGCCCAGGGGGCAAAAAGTAATGGTTCTTCAAATAAAGTTATCTCAGCAGCTTCCTCAAATGCTGAGGGGGAAAATTCCCAGCTTCTTCCTCATGTTGGTTGCTTTTAAGTAACATGAATATTTAAAAATCTTCTTTTGCAAGTGAGGCCACATCTTGGATCTCATCAATCAAATAGATTCTCAGGAACTCTAGACTTCTAAAAGCTGGTTGGCCATTAGTTTAGTCACCAATCAGACCAACCCATTTGGAGCAGACATTGAGCCAATTAGAAAAGGAGAACAAAATTACAAAAAGCAATGGAAGATAAGACACAGAAATCAATAAAAAAAAGAATGGAGGGGGCCTCCCAGCTGAATCATTCGTCTCTATTTATTTGTAAAGTTAAATGCATTTTGGCATGTACTAATATGAGGCTGATGCTTCCAAAGATGTCATTATAAGGAGGTTGAAATTCCTTTTAGGACTTTGGACTTGCACTCTTTGTAGTTATATATTGCTTTCGATGTATTGTGTACCAATTTTAGACTTAGTCTTTTATGCCAACATCTTTTTCTATCCCTTTTGTTTTGTGGTACAGAAAATCGAAAATTTCACATGGGTCTTGTCTCAACTAACCTCAACGAATCTCCTCCCCTCTCCTTATGGAAAAATTTAATTGCTTTTTAATCAATGTAAGCCGATTTTGAAATTTGGCCATTGTGCCTCGCTAAAGGAGAAGGAATGGAATACAGGGGGAAAAACTGTAATTCCTTTTGTTAAAATAATGGGTTAATATTAACTATTGAGATAAGAACATCTATTAAAAGAAGTGTGCCCCAGATAAATGCAAACAACAGTTATTGTCATTATAGCACTTCAATAATGAGAATTTCCATCTCCGTGACCATGCCCAGTAACAGGAGATCAGAAGTTAATAGTCTCCTGGATCACCATCTCCACATGAAACAAACATTACACTGCTCTGTTAGTCAATTAAAAAAAAATAAAACCATAAAAAAGAAGAAGAAATGTCCTAGCCTCAGTCTCACTACAGCCTCACGTTCCCAAAACTCAGTTTCAAGTACTAAAAGCAGGAGCATCCTTCCCCATCACAAACACCTCCCTCCATATCCTGCATTCCTGAACAAAGCTTGCTTCATATCTTCAGGGCTGACCACACTTCTCTGCTCCAATCCCTGTTCCCACAGAAAGGAAAAACCACAAATTTAAGAAGAAGGAGGAAAAGATTGATTGGACCCACAAAAAAATCAATTCACTTGCTCATTGTTACTTCAAAGAATTTTTTTGTAAAACTTGGAGGATCTTGAATTGTTTATTCTTTTTCTATTTTTTTGGGGGGGTTTCGGCTCTGTACCTCTGAACAGGAAGCTTGGATTGCAAAGTCATTAAAACAGCTGATAACGCAGTGCTCAATCTCAAGGCCTAATGCTTCCATGGTGGATATGGTTGATAGCAACAATCCTGGCTTCCCCGCACAGCAAATCTCGATCCTTGTGTCCTCATTTCTTCTATCCACTTGGAACTGCAATGGCCATAAAGAAAAAAAAAAATGTTTATTTTTTTTTCCCCATGGTTTCTTGAAACTATCCTTAGGGCCTACTTCGAACCGAAAGTCCTGAAATTTTCATGATACTGATGTTACTAAAGAAGCACGAGAAACGGGGCATGCCTGTGGTGAGTTTCTGACTGACATCTCATTTGGCTTCATCTCCTTGAGAGGCACCAATGCATTCAACTGCTTCAAATCCAGTTTGCTCTCTTGTTGCAAACTGTTGATCTTGCCAAGAAGTTCTTTCACGTAGTCGATAGTGTCTCCAAGAATCGATGTCCTGTCCATCTGCAGAGCAAACAAAAGATAGTACACCCCAATAGCAAACTCAATTAGTCCACTGCTGCTCATGTACACAAAGCAAAAACTCAGCATGAACAGTTGTTTAACTTTTAACAGAATGGACACATAAATCGCAAGTTGGCATTCAAACAAGTGGGTCATGTTCAACTCCAGCAAAACTCCGCCTTATTGTTCTGCAAATCGATTTTGTATACCGGCTTATACCGGCTTCGGTAAATCATCCAGTGTTTTCCCAAATAATTATATGTACACCTCTTTTATTAGCTTGTAAAATTATTTTTTCCACTCATTCCCTGCGTAAACAAAATAAAACCCATTACCAAAATCTGAATCGCATACCTTGCTTATCTTGGGAACGATGGATCGGAGCATCGAGAGGCGATCGTTCAATCGCTTCCTCCGCCTCCTCTCGGCCATCAGATTTTTGGAAGGTTGGCCCTCCAGCTTCTTGGGCCTGCTCTTCCCTTCCAGACAAGAACCGCCCATGTTGAAGACTACAGGAGGAGCTGCAGCTTCAGGAGATTCCTGATGTAGAGGCTCAATCTTGCAAGTCGCTTGTTGTAAATATAGGCTCTGAAAGTCATCCGTCACTGTCAGAAGCCGAACAGGACCCGGTTCGTCTTCTTCCATCAGAGGATTAAGGGGGAACTGATCTTCTTGAACACCGGCATCGATCTCGTGCGGGCTATAGGAAGAGTCGGTGAACTGTGGACCTGTGACCGAGCTATAGGATGAGTCGCTCATCATGGGGGGTTGCTGCAAGAAAGCATACTCGTTGCCAAATGGGAAACACAAGCTGTTGAGGTCATCATGGTCAAGACATGGAGAGACAGGGAAGGCTTGAGAGGGAGAGAAAAAGGCGAGTTTTCGTCAAAGCAGGGATGGTCAAAAGCCCAGGCACCGGAGAAGAGCTCGTTCATCTCTGTGGGGAGGGTCTCCAATGGGTGGTTGTGGCTCCTCCTTTGAGCCACCAAGAGCTCCTCCAAGAAACCATGTTGCTCATAATGCTCCATCTCTCTCTCTCTCTCTCTCTCTCTCTCTCTCTCTGTGAGACCGCGCGGAAGTGTGTGTTGATTTGCTCGTCTGTTAAGAGAGAGATAATGGCAAGAAATGCCTTGATATGGAGAAGCTAGCAACAAGTAGATTTATATATAGGTGCATTCACCTAATTATTAGAGATGCATTATAGTTCGTGTTACGTTCTATTTATTAGCCCCAGAGCCTAAGATTGAAATGGAATCTGCTTTTTTCCCATCTCTCTCTCTCGTGTGTGTGATTTGACGTCTTTTTCACCGAAATATGCAATCAAACAAAGTGAATAATACAATAATTCAGTGTTTCTCCCTGCAAGCTTTGACCCACATGCGTGTCTCTGAAGCGGAAGGAGGGATTGGTGGGGGAAATACCATCGTAGACCCTGTCAGGTTCTTTGTATGAGCCAGGCCAGGCCAGGCCAGTGCCTCTCTTTTCTCTCTCTCTCTGTGGAAACGGGGATGAAAGAACGTTTCTCTCCGTCTCTTCCAGAGAAATTATGCTGAGCTTGGGTCCCATTATAAGAACGATGTTGGCTCTAATGCTGGTGGTGGCGCTCGGTTTGATTAGATGTGGCATAGCAGTATAGTCAAGGAACTCTCACATGTCCCTCTAATGCCACTGCATGGGGAGGTTTACCCCCATTAACAAAAGTGCATTCTAAACAGCATAGATTTTGTTCTCTTTGTTTTTCTTTCCATTCTACCCTTCCCGTCCGTCGACACGCACTATTCAGTTCTTTCATTGTCGCCACTTTTGTCATCGCCGTCCACGTCCGTTCAAGCCCCACGACTCACCTTCCACCTAGTGATTTTGCTGTGATGGAGAGGAGCTCCATCATAAATGTTTCTAAAGGTAGGTGATCAGTCCGTGATGACTGAATATGACCCCTCTCCATAGAAAATGTTAACTTCATTTCACTCAGTCGGATCCAAATCTACTAACCCAATAACACAGATTAGTAGCATCAAACCCTCATTTTTTTTAGGAGAAATTACCAAACACATGGTGAGAAAGTTATCATCATGAGCAATTCATCTTTTGGTGACAACCCTATCATTTTGCTATCCAGATTTTCAAAGGCAGGATGCTCGGAAATCATCATGGCAAAATGTTCTTTACCAAATATATTAATTTTTTATGTGCACTTTTTTTTTTAAAAAAAATTACCATTATTGTAGTTTTCGCGAGCCATGATGCCGAGGCACAATATATGATTGATGTAAGAGCTTGTGCATAAATCTGAGTCATGACTACACGTAACATATGTGTTATACGTACCGTGCATAACTCTTGTAACTTATGTATTTTCTTTTTAAAAAAAATTCAATTTGTGATCTATGCAAAATACTTTCCTTGTCTATCAACTATGCAACAAGTACTCAATTTAACCAAAATAGTCGGCCTCCTACATTCTTCTTCATTTTATTTAACCTTTGGTCGAAGTTCACAACATCGATTGAAAAGAAAATCCTGCCATTCAATTATTCTATCTTGGGTTTATCTAATCTCAATTGTTTTCTTGTTTATAGGATTTAGATGTGAGGGGCATATTCTCCATTGCCTCTTTCACATAGCATATAGACAATAATATATGTATGCCGTACATGTATAGGCCTTCAATCAACAATTGTAATATTTCACCTATACTTTAATTATTTATCTATTCTTGTAAGGGCCGGATTGGCTCTACACTGATATAAATATGATCAAATGGTATTTTTCTATCATCTGCTTTGGCTCATGCGGTCGACCGACTTTGGCTGCATGCATGAAAGGCACATCTTTGCATGGCATACTGAAATTAAGTCTATTATCCTATGTATTGTAGGGTCTCGTGGATATGACCTAGCCATTTGATAGGTCCTTAACAACTAAGGGAATTCTAAACATGCGATTCAGTTTCAATTATTAAGACTTGTTAGAAAAGAAGAAAGTTTATATTGGGTATCAGACCTCTCTCTCTCTCTCTCTCTACATAATTGTTTAAAGGAGGAAGCTGCTGTCCAATTCACTGTTATGTGTACTTACTGCTTGTACTCCATGAAAATTATTTGCCTGGACCCTAATTTAGTGGACCGGATGACCATAATCGTTGGTCACGTGGGTCCCGCTCTTGACTAATGGTTGTTCTTTCACTCGACGCGCGGATTTTGAATCTGGACATCGTTCTCGACTACTCCACAAACAAAGATCCAGCCTTTCATCTATCTAACTCAATTTGAAAGTTGCATTGAAACAAAGTTAGAGACTATATGACACTTGCGCGGCATTTGGTCATTTGGATATCTAAACCGTGTATGATTAGGAGACCAAGACACGATATAGAATCCCTCAAATTGATCTTATTCTTTTGGTGAATGACCAGATATGATACTGAGCATACACAAATCACATGCAATAATGTGCTTTAGGATGTGGACTTATTACTCTACGTGGTACTCCTCTTAGCGCCTCAATAAATTTTAATGATAGAGATTTATCGTGACGCCGTGAGAAGCATCATGCAAAGGAAAGGATCTTCACCCAAATGGAACATTTTAGGTGTGGGAATTCAATATGAGGCCCTGTTAATGAGTTCTCTTCGAGCACGACCGCCGCACAGATACTTTTCACTTGTCGAGATATCAACACATGCCAAGAATCAAAAATATTCACGTATTCACGGTCACTACTACTATCAACTCAGCAAGCTCCTCACTGTGATTGAGCATCATGCTAATATTCAGATATAAGATCTCTCATAACTTGTCTTGTGTACAATTTTATAGAATCACTGTTAATCCATCTCAAAATTTATGTGGGTAGACAAGATGGAATATTGAAATTACACAACAGTCATCAATATCTTTATGTTCATCTTGATTTCTAAATTGGAATTAATGTCTGTCTATCTATCCATCTATATTTGACTATTTGCGAACAAACCTACGTCCAAAGAACCCTTCCATGGAAGCTCCACTTGCTCTTATCTGACATCTGCCATCTGCCATCGAGGATCACTGATCTTGATTATATTATAGCTAGGGCACGGCAACTTGATTAACTTCCGCGTCGTGTGGCGATTATTATAATTAACCCTACTTTAGTGTAGTTATTATAGAGTTTAGCGAAGTAGCGTGTTTCTATATGCTTGTTGCTATCGCAGAACAGAATACGATTCGCTGTAAGAAAGCATCTGAGCGTGTTTTCTAGTGGGTTTCTTTTATCTTTTTTCAAATATACAAAAGAGCCATGGAGATGTCATTAGCTAGAGTGTGCAAAAACTCAGTTTACCATGGAAGATGGTGAAACTTTGGGGGTTTAATCCGAGGCAAAGCCCCCTACGTGGAACGAATCTGAGAGCCACATGCTACCATGAAAAAGCAATTTTTGTTTTGGGTTAATAATGATCAACACTAGTGTGAAAATTCTAGACTTGTGGGGTTGACTCTACTAATTGCCTTATCAACATCACCCCCCGCTCCTTTTATCTTTTGCTCTGTCTTTCAGCTCCTACTTTTTGGAGACACATCAAACATTTTGTAAATCTCATGAATCGATTAAGTATAGATCATCGGCTCATATAGGTGATCCTAATTCAGAGCAATTCACGCACAATCCATTAGGTTTGGATATGTGACTTTCAATTCATGAGTTGAAAATTTCCCCGACGCCCCATATAACAGTACTTAGCTCTAGAGGGTTAAAGTGAAAAACTTTATACATGCCCACATTTGCTGGAAAACTTGGTACTGAAGCCCGTAGAAACAATTGATGAACCACTCGAGAATGGCAGCTTTTGGAGAAAAATGATTTTCCGACAAAAAAACTTAATATTCTTACTAAATAAGAGAAATTTTGAGATTAATCCCATGAAAAACACTTGATGAACTACTTGAGGTCGGCAGCAAATCAAATGAACAAAATCTCGTTGTTTCAAGTAGCATAAAAAGAATTTTTCAGTGAAAAATTGCAATGGTTCAATTAGCACAAAAGAATTTAAAATCGACATCATCGATCACATTTGCAATCAGCCGACGCCCTAATTTTCCACAGCAGCCAGCTGCACTTAGCTTCTGCGAAATGATTAAGCGTGGAGGATTATGATGACACTATTCTTGTTCTATCATCATATTCATCGGCTAATAATAACGTCCGAGTTGCCTTTAGAATATAATGATGACGCCATGCAATTGCCTCGAACATGCATGAATAAAATCCTTAAAAAGTTACAAAATGAAATTGATTTTATAATTTTTTTAAAAAAAAAAAAAAAAACCGACTTGCGAAATAGAATAATATAAAATAGTTTGACGAATTTCGAGAGAGGGCAACAGAGACAACACGAATTTCCTCGACGGAAGTTCACGGAAACCGGACCAAAGACGACAATGTTGTGAAAGTCTCGTTTGACTTGCGAGTGTCGGAATGAAAAGGGAATAAGCAAATCGATAAAAACATTTTTTTTATTTCGACTAGGGGCATCCAATTATTTACTTATGTGTCACATGCATGGAATCTCCTCAAGAATTGCAAGCATGAAACACATTGTAGTAGTAATAATAATAATAAAAAATAATAATAATGGTGGTGGTGGTGGAATTGGATTATTACGACAAGTTTTAGAAAAATTAGAAGGCAACTTAACATCAATTTAAAGTTACATTTTACTCTAGATTTCTTTAAATCTATCCACTTTTGTGTTTGATGTTTTACTTGACGCAAAAGAATAAAAAGAATAACTCAATAAATTATGATTCCGGATGCAGAAGACTCCGTACTGATCTTTTAAAATCTAAATATTTAAGTTGGTTTTTCAGATATTAAAAAGAAAATCCCTCAAACAAGCCTTCAGGGAACAGGCAAGTACTTGCATTGTGTGTCCTTTGAGTGCAAGAAAACAAATAGTCATTTAGCCAAAAATAAAAATAAACCCAAATAAACAAATAAATGACAAGAGTGCAGCCAAAATATGTCAGCGACTTGCAAGAGAGGCCAGGAAAGCGAAGCAAGCACGCAGAATCTATAGGCTGATTTAAGCAGTATTTTGAAGGCAAATACAATGTCCTAACTTGGGTGTCGGTTTTGATTTTTGGTTTCTTGCCCTTTTTCATCTGCTTTGTTCGTTTCCCTTGCCGACTAATCCATGGTTTTGTCAGTTCTTGTGATGTTTTCATGTCTTAATAGTTACATTCATGTACATTTTCTATTTCGACGATATTCCTAATTTTAAGTAAAGTCTCATTCTTATCTCATTTCACAATATTTGATTCAAATGTGTTAAAGACCAACTTTAGAATGTGAGAGTAATGCCAATAGATAATTATATAGACTACTCAATAATACCGAGCCACAGCGTAGATTCATTAATGATGAGACAGATTTTGGATTTGAATTATAATAAATTCTGATAGTCATTTTCTGGGACTAGTCATCCTCAAAAAAATAAATGCCTGCTAATGTTCGAACTTATCAAGATGCATCTTTTGAATTCTTGTCATAACAAAAATTAACCCATTTATTTAAAGTTGAGAAAAAAAAATGCACGAGCTTAAATTAGTTTTCGACATCACAATCCATACCATGGAGATTGTGTTAAATTTGTGAAGTGTTGATAAGTGCTGCACAATTGATGGAAATCAGATGTTTGAGAATGATGGGAAAAGGTGAATGGTGAAAGTGTTGGCAAAAGCAAATTCTCTTCCTCCTAAGTTTAGATTCTCTTATCACCATTTCAAAAAAGGTTAATGATTCCAATTCTGCTACCGAAACCATCGTAATACCAAATTTCTTTTTTATCTCTTTATTAGGATTTGTCATTTGATTCCTCTCTCTCTTTTTTTCCCTCCAAACAAGAGCTAAGCAAGACGCCTCGATTTGTCGGCGGATTGTTGTTCATGAGTCGTAGCTCAGTTAGACTAAACACGGGAAATTTGTCCATCGATGATCTTTTATGGTGCCCGAACTAATGGTAAATAGATTCTAAGCACGTTGGTGTAATAAAATCGACAAAAATCACTAGCATTGCAATTCTTCGTAGTTCGTACAGCGATAATGATATGTTCATGATTTACGACATTTCTCTTCGATTGGCCCATTCGCGGTGCCTATGGATTTAGTGGGGGTGCCCCCGCTGTAGACCCAGGTCGCGTTGTAGGGATCGATCGATCCGAGCAGGCTCGAATTATAGAGAGAGAGAGAGAGAGAGAGCCGGGGCGGCGTGAGGACGGAGGCCGTGACGCAGGCCCACACCAACGCACAGGAATGTTTTGTCATTGTCACAAAAACCACGGCCAACTGGATCCGCCACCACCACCCGACATCAGCGGTTTCACCAAAAACCCTCTCTCTCTCTCTCTCTCTCTCTCTCTCTCTCTAGAAAGCATAGTGTTCAGCTTGGACAGCAGCCCACAGAAATCGAATGGAGGGAGGCTTCCACCACTCCTCTCTCTCTCTCTCCCCCGAGAATTTGTCTGCTTTCTTCTTGTTTTGTCTGTATCATTCCGTCACTGCTCACTAGCCCTCCAAGGGCTCCTATGCATAGCTTTTCTTGTCTCGACCCATGTCGGAAACCTCAACATCTCTTATTATTAGAACTCGAAAGTGGAGAGGAATAGATTGGGATGTTTTGTATGGAACTCTTGATTCTCTTCAACAAAATTGACGATCTTTGTGGGTTTTGATTTTTACCTATCTATCGGTTTATCTTTTTGTTATTATAGTTCGGGGACATGAAAGCTTTGCTATTTTGAGACCCATAGAACACCTCCAAAAAATCTCATAAATCGATTGTGTTCTACTTTTGAATTATATAGATAGTCTCAATCTCAAACAGTTTACATGCAGTTTGTGAAATTTGAATGAGGAATTTCCAGTTTCAAGCTAAAAATCCCTTAACCGTTAGGAATTGCACGCCGATCTAGATATCTAAGGCGTGAAAATCATTAGGGATAAAAAAAATAAAAAATTATGGCTATCGTCAAAAGACTATGTGAACAAGGTGTTAAAGAGATTAAACATGGATAAGGTAAAACAGGTTTGCGACTCCTCCAATGAGTCACTTCAAACTTCCTAAGAATGTGTTTAAGTACTCAAGTTTTGAAAGATGAGATGACGGTAGTTCCATATGCATCAATAGTGGGAAGTTTGATATATGTCATGGTGAACACAAGATAAGACATTACACAAAAATTTGTAGAACCCGGCAAAGAGCATTGACGCCCATAATATATCATATCAGAGCCAATGGTTGATTGCTCCTAGTATAAATCGATGTTTGGTGAATTTTTTAAGGAAGAAATCTAGTGATCAATGAATTTTGGGCAATGGGCACCGTGGTGTAGCAATGCTAGCCCAATGGTGGACTTCAGGATGAAGTTGTGAATTGATGTAGATTCAAGTTAAGAGATATCTTGATGTAGAAGGATATTTGGATAATGAGGAAGCAGACCTAACACTAATGCGCTAACTAATTATGTTGACCCTAGATGCTAATCAATAATATATATTACCTTAGTACTTGAGGTGACTATGATTAATTATGATTTTTTGTGATCGTCTAAAATATAAACGACATACTATATAACGATATTCAATTATTAACGTGCATATTTCAGATATCAATTGTAGTTCTCATATACGGTCTCCGAATGTGGGACTCTTGCCCCATATCGAAGTCTTTTTCCCTTAATGTAGCATGTAACCCAATGCAATCTTGTGATTAGTCAAGAGTCGCATTAGGTGGTTTGTCTCCTACTATTGTTAGCGGGCTAACACACGGCTCCTCTTGTGCAAGGACTCTACCCTCTGAACGTGGGATTCTTGTCGCATGTCGAGTCTTAGCTCCATTTAGTGTAGCTTATAACCCAACAGAGTTCTCAGATTCGTCAACACTCATGTTCATATTGCATTGAAAAGGAAGGACTCATTTTTGACTAAGCTCCTTGTCTCTTCTTCCAAGGTTCTTGCAAAATTTTCCATTTTTACGAATGACCCGATATAAGATTCTTCGTACATCATCTGAGAAGTTCCAATCTAAAAAGTTAAACGGTGACATGAAAAAAATGGGATTTGATACTTAAGTACGAAAACAACTCCTTTGATCACGGGTAGACTAACATCGAATTGATCATTAGAGTGGAAAATAAAGAGTTCGGATACGACCCGTCACGATGCTCTTTACCATGCTGGAAATCCTCACTCGAAATCCACAAAAATGTATATTTAAATGCCTTGGGTGAATGTGGAGTAACCCTTTTTTCCATGAAAGGGATGTGGCCGGCTGGCGACATGTAAAAAGGGCTTGGCCTCTTTTTATGAGTCGAATACGGAGGCGAGAAATTTAGGGGAAGAGACATAGCGGAAAAACTCCCACATCACGAGCCGTTCGTTCGAAGAAAAGTTGGTGCAAGCAAATCTGTCCATACCCGAGATACAGTGGATCAGTCTCCAAGAGAAAAAAAAGTAATTGACGCATGATGGTGCATGCCTACGCTTCCATTTTCAGAATGAATCCTTGTTTTTGATAAACCTTGTTTGGGGTCCATATGGTCGATGGCTATGATGGATTAATGCATGTGAACTCTTCGAGAATTGACCCACTTGTGGATATGGTTGGTTAAGTCTATTATTGTCTGTGAGAAAAAGGGCAATACTCTGATCAAGACAATGTGTGAAATTTGTTTTATCAAGTGTGACGTGACATTACAAAAAGGAAACTATTTTATTGGGCGCATTTAAAAGCCAAAAAACATAAAGCTATGTTCGTTTTACTGAAAATATAGCATAAGAAGCCATTTCCCAAAAAAAAAATGACAATATTTTTTGGTATTTAGCTAAAACTTGAAAATAAATTAAAAATAATTTTCAGCTGTTCAATATGAAAATTTTGACTTGATTTTCTTTTGTGCACTTCTTTTTTAATAATTTTTTTCATTTTAATTAATTGAAAAATCAAAAAATTAAAATATTTTTCTTTTTGTTTTCCTCCTCCTCCTTTGGATGGTCGTTGGCTATGATGATGGTCGGTGACTAGTTATAGGTGAGCTTCAAGCTTGCTGGCCTTAAGCTTGCAAGTTGGTAGCGAGCTCGCTTGCCAAATTTGACGAGGCCCCAAGCCAAAAAAAAGATGATGGAAAATATTTTTCCCTTTTTGAAAAGTGGAAAATATTTCCCCACTTTTAAAAGGAGTTTTTTAAATTGGCGAAATATGTTTTCCTTGATCTGTTTATTTTTATGAACTGAATACCGAAAAATTCGAAAAACCTTTTCATAAAAAGTTATTTTTCGTGAAACAAACAAAGCCTTAATAAATAAATGCCATGAATGATTCTCTTCTTAAGAATCCAAAACCTTACCACCAGCCACCTGTCACCTGCCGACCAATAGTCATATATCTATTGTCTTTACTTACCTCGACACAACATTTGCTATCCAATTTGTCAATCATTTCATGACTGCATCACACGCTACCCATTTTTTACCATGTTTGAAGGTACCTTATTTCATGCCTTTCGCTTCGATGCAAGTTACAAGTCTATTCTTTCCTTAGATTAGATGGCTAATCCTTTTGATTGTCAGCAATGGTGGGTTCCTCACTGGTTCTCTCATATCTCGGTGTGGTAATGAGCCAACCTTGGTAGCTCGAGTCTTGTCGATAGGGTTTTCAAGTTACTATGGTTACAATTAATACCACAAGACCGGGGAGGTTCCTCGCTGTGATGCGACAACCATCTCTTCCAACAATCAAAAGTGTCGTCCAAATACCGGAAGATGATGTTTTTCAGCAGGACAGTAAATTTATTGACATTGACCGTCACTTTGTGCAACATCATGCACTCCACTTAGCAATTCATCTTGTCTTCATTCCATCAATCAGCGGACACATCTTCACCGAGGCACATCCCCAATGACCTTTTTAAGCTCTTTTAACTAAATTCCAGCTAATTGCTTTCCACGTCACCGGGGGTTTGGTAAGATGTTAGAGATATTTCGATACCTTGCGTTTATTGATTGAGAATTGTGACTACGAAATTCACAGTGAGATTGTATGAATTGTGATTGATTGTCCGCGGGGATAGGATATGTTTAGCTATAAATAATGACGCTAGGTAGACTCTCTAAGTTTCGTAAAAGACCACAATTACTACTGGTATCCCTCACCTTTGGAGTGAATCGAAATATAAACAAATGCACATGTTCTTCCTTCTGCATATTTTTTCTTGAACAAGCCTTTGTTGAAGCAAAAATTAGATGTAAATATTCATTGTTAGAGGTTATCGAACATAAGAATCAATTACACACGAATTGAGTTTGGGCATCGTTAAAAATGTGCATAAATTAGTTATCAAACCGGAAATATGCATATTTACCGAGAGATATAACTAGGGTACACAATAAAAGTCCAGTAAATAATGGGGTTTATACAATTTGTCCTGACAACTTATGTCCAAAAATTTATTCAAGAAGTCCTAAATCTATTAGATTTTTGCTAATTCAATTTTAAATCTTTAAATCTTGTCAATTGAGACCGAAATCTTTTTACGTTTTACCGATTGAGTTCATCTGATTAATTTTAGTTGAAAATCATTGACGTGGACACTAATAGTACCATGTAGGATGGCAACGTTGACATGAACAATATTTAATGAATATTTTAATAGTTTTGAATTTTTATATTTTCTTTTTTTTTCTTTTTCCTTCTTTATTTTTTGATTTTTTTAAGGGTTGACAAGAGCCGCCACCCACAGGGTGAGGTTGGCGAGGGCTTCACGGCCCTCACCTGCAGCCACCGATGGCTCGTGGGCCCTCACCTAGTGGCCGTCAAGGGTCACTAGGCTTTGGTGGGTGGCTCTTCTTGCCCAATAATAATAATAATAATAATAAAAGAAGAGGAAAAAGAAATATAAAAATTATTAAAAATTATCCACGTCGCCATTATTATATCACATATGACACCTGGCGCCCACTTCAGCGATTTTCGACGAAAATTAGTCAAATGAACTCAATTAGTAAAAGCGAAAAAAGTTTAAGGAATCCATAGGCAAAATTATAATAGGTTTAGGAAATTTTTTTGGACATCCTTCCCACTACCACTCGTTGGTGTAGTGTTTAGTTGGCCAATTGGCACTCAACAACGCCCAATATCTAATCTTCAGCAATGGCGAGGTGCACCGGAACCGACCTACCATCTTTCCTAATCACGGTTTTGTCAGCTTGCTCCATCCCACAATCCGAACGTTGATTTGTAGGATCCCTGATTACAATATTGTCAACCCGATTGATTCGCTCCTTTGTCGCGTAGGGCGCGTCACCGGTGTCCAAAGTCGAGATTTGTACGCTTGCGCGGATCTCGTACCGCGTGAGAAGGACAAGTCTCGAAGGATGCATCGCATGGAATCGATTCGGGTCTCAAACACTGAGTAGAAAAACCAGAGCAAAGGACATGGGAAGGCGTCAATCGAGGATCCGTTTTCCTAGTCGAAACAAAATGAGCATTGCATCAGGAGTTAATTTAATTCGGACTCGCTCGAGGGAACGCTACAGCTCTCAAGACCCCAAAAGTCGAGAAGTACTCGAGCGAGTTAGGGTTAGGCCCCTATGGAAAAATGTAGGTATCATATGTCAAGAATTGAGGGTTCATATTGAACACACGAGTGTCCTAACATGTCCCACTTTTGTTTGTATTATAATTCAGCAGTTGTTGGCAAGTCCAACTATGATTGAACATGCCCAGTTTGGTGAAAAAGCAATTATAGAGTGCATAGTCTGTCAAGTAGAGAATTCAAAAAGAAAAGGGGTTAGGAATATAATATCGATTTCGGGACTGTTACGAAGTCCAGATCGGTGCATAAAAAGAGATAGTTGCACATTCATTATTGAATGAGTGATGTGTGTTTTCGGAGTTAACTTTGTGATTGAATTATTTCACAACCATTCCACAATGGATGTGTAAAACTATATCTCACGTTGACCTGATTAAAATCTGTGAATCGACATGAAAATGCTCATTTTCCTTCAATTGGATTATGGTTGAGGATCGTGGTGTTAGGAATCGCAGAATTCAAAAAAATAATGCAAGCAAACAAATCATCCAAGAAGAATATAATAATAAAAGAACAGAATGAGAAGAACATACCATAAAATTTATTATTGAAGTTCACCCAAACGTAGGCTATGTCTTTGTGAGTCCCTAGACTTCAAAGAAAAAAAGAAATAGAATGATAATCCTCTCAAGGTCAGAACACAAAGAGATGGAAAGCATTTACAAATAAAAGCTCACTTTTTCTTCTTTCTTTCTTTTTCCTCTTTATTTTCTTTTTTAGCCTCCCTCCTTTTTTTGTCGCATTTTTTAGTCCCCTTGATGGCTAGCGTCTAACTATAGCTGATATAAAGTGTAGCTTTCACCCTAAAAGCAAAATTAACGGACTAGCCCTTAAAAATATTTGGCTTCACCCACCAACACGTGAAAGCTGTCTTGGTCGATAGACTTAAGTGAAGTTGGTGATCAAGGCTAAACTTGGGTTGTAGTGCAAGAAGCCTGAAGAACAACGAACCTAATGAATTGATCCTGTTTGAACTGCGAACTACCATGATACCATTTATGTTGCGGAAAGAGGACCACCCAATCGGATTCAATAGTGAGCAAAGTGGAAAAAGTAAGCAACAGATGGAAAAAACAATGCGTTGATATTTACATGGTTCAATTTGAGTGTCTAAAACTACATCGAGTAGAGAGTGAATGCGGTGAATCCATTATGGATAGCAGAGAAATAAGCTCAGATCAAAAGTTGTCTTACACCCAAGCCCCAAAATTCCCAATCAATCTCACACAATCAAGCATATTCCTCACAAAACTTTCAAAGAGAAATCCTAGAATTACCCTCAAGAGTCTATGATGTATAATATCTCTCTCTCCCCCTCCCTCCCTCCCTCTCCAAAATGCTCTTGAAAATAGGACAAAAATATCTAGTCTTGAGTAGCTACGTCAAGGTCTAGGTGCCTGCCCACACTTGGCTGAGCCCTTGGCAAACAAGTCCCCTGGCTGGGCGACCGTCGACTGGCCATGGCAAGGGTAGAACCAAGGCCAAGTTTTGACACCACGGGTTTCTAGGTCCTTTACCTAGGAGCCCAATCTTTTGCCTAGCTACCTCCCAACGGTCTGGTCCTTTGTGCCCGAGCACTTTTTCACCTTCAAATGCCCTACTAAACTCTTAAAATTTCAAATCACATAAGATAAAATAACATATGCCTTTTGTTTTTATTTAAGTCCAAACAAACAGGCCTTGAGTTCTTACTAGAAGCACGGTGATAATTGGATAACGTTCTATCATAAAAAGAAGAAGAAAAGCAATTGAATGTTCCTATGCAGAAAATCCATGTATACTAGGTGCACTTGTTGCCTCAAATCACCATATCAACGTCGATAATTGAAATCTTATCGATTATGGGTGGATTTTAAAGGCTAAACGTTGCTTTCATGCTTATATTTTCTAAGAACTAAACTTGCACTCAACATATATCAATCAATCAGGCATGGTACGAAGGCTGAAAAAAGAAAATCTTCATTCCAATCAAACCTCGTCAAGTTGCATAGTGATCTCATCTTGCTTATACAGCAACAGAGAAGCTTCTTGATATCTCTTTCCCCCTCCTTCCTAGTGAGGCCAAAACAGAATGTCCTCTCCCCTAAATTTACGCACCAAGTTGCTCCTCTGGCGTCTCTGTCTATTTTGAAAATTATGTATAGCTCTTTAGGTAAATCATTTCCTTTTGCTATAATCATGATTGAAAAGACTGGTCTCGTCCTCCCAAAGCCAAGCACCACCTATCTAAGTTAGCTTTGCTTCATTACAATTCAATAGTACAACGCAATCTTCTGGGAGGGTCTTCTTTCATGGGTATGTTGACTTAAGATTCTCGAGCACTTGTTGGAAAGTCAAACTTCATTTATATCAAGGATTTGTCCTTCCAAATGATCTTGAGCTGCAATTGATGTTCTGAAAGGCACTTTGACACTCAAACGAGATCGATGAATTCGTGTACGAAATCAGTGGTTGGGTATCATATATATTAAAATTGTATGATTTTTCTTCTTTTTTTATGTTTTTAATGTGATCTTGGTTCTAGTTGTGTTGGTTTTATTGACTAAAGTGCAATATTAGGTGCAGCTGGCCTGAAATACACAAATCAATGCAATAAAAATATTATATTGCCTTTGGCTTTGTTGACCACTTGATCTCATAGGGAAAAAAAAAATCTCATTGGGGATCCTAATTGGTCTATTTTAGTGTTTAAAAGAGGCCCATTTAAGTCTAAGACGTGTTGTCGCCTTCGTTGCCCAACTCTTTCTTCCCAAACACGGAAAATTGTCTTTCGACTTTTTCAGCACTAATCCTAGTCAACTTAATGATGGGACCATCTGAGATTAGTCATACCACAGGATCAAGAAGTGTGAGTGATTCCATTTGTTTGTCAATCCTTGTGGGCAATTGAAGTAATGGACCAAAGTGAATCGCGTGTTCGCATGTTCACATTGATTCTAGTCATACATAAGGCTAATTTCCTCGACTAGGATTTGGTGATTCACTGTCTAAGGGATTATTAGAGATTTTTCCTGAGTACTTGGGGATTATGTGAATAATTATATACGCTAAGCGTGATCTCTTTGACTCATGGGGTTCAGGGATGGACCAATTGGCTTGAAATCATCTTTTTGAGCTTTCCTCATGGGCAATTAGCATAAAAGTTGTCAAAGTTAAGTCAAAAAAGGGCAAAACATCTAATTATGGAGGTGGAAAAAGGTAAGCCACTCTTGTAGAATCAAACGAATATGCAAGCATTTACATAGTAAAGTAAGTCATTTGTAGATATTAGCATTAATATCCTCAAAAACCCCAAATTGATAATATGTGACAATTGACTAGTGTACTAGTTTCGGATTTTACTTTGCATTTGTCACAGTTATACTAGTTTTGTGGCTTTTTGTTGTATTAATCCAATTTAACAAAGGATATATTTGTCATAAATGCATCATTTTAAGGTTTTTGATGGTCAAAAAATTAGTTTAGAGTAAATTTATTACGGGTATATTGGTCCGGGATTTGTTGTGGTTGGGATTTTTAGTGGTCATTTGGGAAAAAATGTCAAGAGTGTACTAATTTAGAATTTCTTGTGGTCACAAAATTAGTTTAGGGTAAATTTGTCAAAGGTGTAATAATTTGGGATTTTATAGGGTATCAATCCTGGATATTAATTTAATCCTTTCAATTATTGATTATGCATGCTTCTAAATGTAAAGAAAGTGAGTAGGCGGGCATATAACTCATGCCATAAGTTATTGGATACCACATCGATTGTTAACATGGTCTATGACGCTCGTATAGATTTCTTGGAAGAAACACGATCAATTACAATCCATGGCATTATGATGTGTCTTGCTTTTTTCTTCATTCTGACTTCGAGAGAACACATAATTACTCTTTGTTTTCTCCCTGTATATTAGCCATTTCAGTTATTGTGCGCATTTTGAAAATGCATATATGATGGGTTTAGTATCGCAGCATACGCATGCCATATGATATATAATCGTCCCGTGATACACTTTCATCTGGTGCACATGCGGGCGTATTGGACTATTATCATATATCTGAGGATGGCCAGGTCTTATGGTGGCCATAAGAGAACCAAAATCATTTGAATTGGAATTTCCTGGACCGGGGCAGCCCCACCTACACGAAATGATTGGATCGACGACGATAGTATTTTACACAGGGACCATGATAGAATCGCAATACAATAGTTGTTTTACTGTTTAACTTACATGCATCGATTATTTCGAAATGAAGGAAGATGGTTGTGGATGAATTGTTTCCAGAAACGCCGTTACAAACCACGACATATGCATAGAAAGCCTTCATAACTGCTATATATCACAGCGTAATCAAACATAGAAAATAGGACGCTAATTGTAATCAAACCTTTGCCTATAGAACTGGGTATGAGCGTTGAGCAAAGGGACATAGGTACGTTTGGTTCGGCATTCTCAAGGGGCTTTCGGCCTCCAAAGTCCTTTGATGAATGTTGGACCGTTTAACAACCATTTTGAAGTAATTTTCAAAAGAAAGCCAGCATTAGGAAGGCCAAATGGTAATTGGTAAATGCTGAAACTCATTTTTTTCCCAAAACTATAGTCACCAATTTTGCCCTCATTATTTTTTTTTTTTTTTTTGGTCATTTTTTTTTTTTTTTAATTAGAGAAGAACCAAATCTTTTGCCGGTCCGATAAAGGCTTTCTGACCACTTATGATGAGGATCTGCCAGATCTAAGATCGTTAGTTGAGGTTGTGCGACCCTAGCGAGGGCCGCTGGAAGTCACATGACCAAAGGGCAACCTCGGGCAACCGCCACATGAGGTTGCGACCTCATGTAGCATCATCGACCCTCTTTGATTGTTGCCCAAGGTCATGCGACCTCCGACAACCCTCACTAGGGTTGCACAATCCTCATCGGATGTCACCAAACCTTAGTGACCTCGAGCGACAATCGTTGACACCAACTTTTGCTTATCAACAGCCATAACCCTTCGCCGAGTTTGGTCTCTTCTTCTTTAAATTATATACATTTAATTTTTTTAACATTATTGTCAAAATTTATATTTAAAATTTTGTATATATTAATTTTTTCATTTTTAAACAAATAAAAAATTAAAATTAAAATTAAAAAAAAATAAAAATAAAAAACAATATTAATTGCCTAAATGGCTTTTCAAATGTGTTTTCTACCAAATGGCATTTATTTCAAAATTACTTGTCAAAAAATAATTTACCAAATGACCTTTGCATTTGCCCAAAGTCCTTTAGGTTAAACAGTTTTGTACTTCCTCAATGGCCTTTCAAAATGCCCAACCAAACACACCAAAGAATGGTGATAATGCTCAACTCTTGAAAGACCAAATTGACAAAAGTGGAGGTGGAGTTCTATAAATTCTCCAGTTTTCTTGGTCATTTTCTCTTTTCCCATCCTTCCCTCAGGAATTTCTACCAAGTCAACTTCTCAGGCGTACATGATATTCATGAAGTACATGGGCATTTTATTGCAGCTTCATGTTCTTGTGGCTCTTACTTGATTCTGCCAAAGTAGAAAGTTTCGAATTTCCAGGAAGCCGATCAGGTAAAAAAAAAAACATCTTTCGTTATATAAGCACAACGAAGGAATATAACAATAGTGCTTTTCCAAGAAGCTTTAACTGATCAACCTGTAGAGAGAGGGTGTATAGCAGCCAAGAGAAATGATGCGGTGTTATGTTGTCGACCCACTCTAAATCAAGTTTGTGTAGAGCTTGATCCATGATGGACTGCTCCTCACCCAGCCACCATTTTGGAAAAGTAAATGATACCCAATAGCACATCACTCTCCTTTGTATTGACTCAGTCACAGATCCTAAAAAACTACAGATAATGCAAAGATAATCTCAATGTAAGAGAAACTAGAAAACCGGCAGAACTTCCAGTGAACGTGTACTTGAAAATGCTCTTGCTAAAAAATGTCAAGATCTCGCTGAAAGGAACAAAAACCCCACAAGAACAGAGAGGAGAAGCACAAGAATAGCTGCCACAGCATTAAAACTGGATTGCTTGTTAGATTTCTTGCTACTTTCCTCACTCTTTGTGTCGGCACCAGGCTTTTCTGGGAGAGATTTAGAATCTGAATGCAATGGTGCTACTATGTCCCAAAAACCCTTGGCAACAACTGCAGGGGCGTCTCTTTCTGGTTCTAGTATGTTGGAGGAATCTGTGAGAACTTCCATAGACATCAACTCGGCACAATGATCCTTAAGAACCTACGAAATCGCAAGAACAGAATAAAAGCCATTTTAATCATGTTACTCTGAATCTGGAGACAAAAACTTTTAGTGCTTCAACTACTCAATAACATAGTTGAACCACTCGTTTATCAAGTCACATGCACAGACCTCAAGCGTCTCTGATGATTGTAAATAGTCACAGATGAATGTTCCAGCCAACCAAGGAGCAAATACTCTTCGGGGAAATGAAAGACCACTTGGTTTCCTGCTATCACAAATATCAAGTGGGAGCCAATGATATGTGACCACCCAGACAAAAGAGACCAAGTAAAGATGCAACTTCAAAGTACCAGGTTCATGGTCCACATAAGCAAGTTTAGAGAATTAAGCACAATAAAAAGTGAGAATGAAGTTTAAAAAAGCAATTAACCCAAATTGAAACACAAAGGTAGAATGTGACAACATAAGCTTGAAGATAGGTTACAGATTTCATGTTAATTCTGCCAGACTAAAACTTTCCCTGAGAAAGCTTCTGAAGTAGACATCAAGGAATAACAGAGCAGCATTCTTAAAACCATATCATCACCATTCCAAACACAAACAGGAGCAAGTATAGGGGTCAAGGATACCAATTGAAACAGACTTGAATCCTGCTACATATAATCCAGTATCATGTATGACTACATTTTTGGCAGGGCATGGACCTAAATGTATTTGAATTACTAGGAAACAAAAACTAATCAAAGGGAACTCTTCATAGACATGGACCCATGTTTCTCTCTACATTATCGAACATTCACTGAGATGATAGTGGAAAGGAAGATATTTGAAAATCTTGCAATCCACAGGTCAATTCACATGAAACAAATGAAGTCATACTAATGACACAGAAGATTTCCGGTGCCATCATTAGTTCCTCTAGTTTCTAAATATCATAACGCAGCTATAAATCTTACCCTTGAGATTATACGGGTCTTGTTGTAAGACCTTAAAATTTGTCAGCATAAATTATTGTCAACTAAAATTTGTCAGCCCAGACAATCAAACTCTGGTCAACAAACAATTTACATGTGGATCTGAGATTATTTTAACCAGTTGATATACTGGATCCTCTATCGACCCAGTTTTCAATTTCAACATCCATAACAAACCAGAGTTCATCCAAGCTGGGTTTTGTAATTTAAATGATTCAAGTTCATTCACATTTCCTTCCCTTGTACATCTTCAAGACCAGCTCTCCGTCCTTGCTTCTTTTGCCAATTAATTATTGAGGAAATTCACCGATCTTGTTATGAAAGAAACGATTCCAAAGATGGATTGACAGTTGATTAATGGTAAAGAAAACAAAAGAACAGCAAAAAACAAGACAAACTGGAAAATGTGCTGAAACAACCATAACAAACATCCAAAGTTACACTAGCAAAGCAATATAAAGAACATAAGCTGGTTATTAGCACACCTCAATGACGGGAGGTCAACTTGCGAAAAAGGATTTTCCATTTGTATATCTGGGCTAGATTCCCTGCAACTGTTGTCTGATGGACTTAGATCTGCATCTGCCTCATCAAGGATAATGTCTAGTCTACTTTGCAGACTTGTGATAATATCTGCCTAGAAGTACATGAAAAATCCATAATTGCTTAGGAGAAAAACAATGACTGAAAGAAGGATGAGATGGTTTTCTTGAACATTTTACATAAAGGAGAAAGCTCCTCGAATGTCTAACAAAGGGAACTAAATCTAGAGTTTCGTACTCAGGAGTTAAGAGGAGGCTTGTTCAAGGAATATCAAAGCTATGTTTTGGTAGGTTGGGCTTTACCATTTACGGCAATTTAAAAAACTCGAAAAAAAAAAAAATCTTTCTTTAAAAGCACAAACACAGTTTAGCAGTTACCAATGAAATTTTGTAATTTATCAGAAAACAAATGGATTACACTACTCAATACCAATAAAACGGTATATTGTTGTCCTTTGGAAAAATGGGGTTTGAATACCAATTGTTAAAATCAATGCCAAACCCAATGATCCTATGCATGCACATGTCCACACTTGCACCTATATGCATATGCGCTCACACACGTGCACTAAAATCGTTTGAGGGCAAAACAGAAATGCATTATTAGCTTCATGCTACAGAAAAAGAACAAATTATGGGTAAGAATGCAGTGAGACAAAGGATATTACCTTGATATCAGCAATAGCTTGCAAAATTGACTCTTTTGGACTCAGGAAAGCAAAGGAACATACGGAGCCACTGAAGAGAAGTATGCCAACAACATTTTCTAAGCTGCATCCTTTACAAGCATTGAGACAGTGGAAAAGAAGAAAATTAGATTGACATGCAGAGCAGCTTTTGCGACAATTAAATCCAGATTCAAGTTCAACTCACCTTCTAAACATGTATCATTCATAAAAGGCAGATGTAATTCGACATCATGAAAACCCTCTGATGTGCATGGTTCATCATTAGTGACCTGACACAGAGAGAGATTGAGAGAGAGAGAGAGAGAGAGAGAGAGAGATTAACAAATGAAGCTCAATACCCCAATCTGTTAAAGGAAACTATTACACAGTATACTCGAGGCCAAAATAATTAATTACAATACAAGTAGCAGTAAAATGAAAAAGCATCAAGCTTCAGCTTCACCAAGATTAAAAAATTCACATTAGTTGAGATATGACACTAGACACACATCTGGAATTAAGATTGACAAATCCTTGAGGCAGTACTTTCACAACTGAGTATTCTTGAAGTTGGTCAAACATTGGGGGGGTATCATGTCGCATTGTGCTATGCCTTAACAAGCACTTCTGATTGCAAAAACAAAGTCCTTAGAAAAACAAATGCGTCAGTACATCTACTTATCCATCATCCCAGAAAAGATGGTCACAGAATGAGACCCATGTGCCACTCCAAAACATGAATTAAATCATAGTGACTCAGTGCAAACACGAGTTAAACCAGTCCATATTGAGGACTCAACATAAATCCCATCCAACACCCCAACAGGCCTATCCCACCAAATAAAAAAAGAACAAAGAGAGAAAAATCCTCTCTTAGGCCTTGTTTGATTCACCGTTAAATGAATTACTTAAAGAATGACATTCTATTGCCAGAATTTTCACGTTGCAAAATCCAATTCACAGATGAAGTTTCTATCCGAACATGAAAGTCTAGAATTAAAAATTCAAATCATAAGTGATTGAAATGAGGCCTTAAAGATTTCAAGGTTCAAAGGTTCATGAGAGGGAGTCATTCTCAGGGAAATCACTGTATATGTGCCCAAATTACAACCAAGTACATACATGGTTCTAAGTTCAATTATAATTCTGCTGACTACAGCTGACTGCAGCTGACTCATTTCATAGTTTTGCCCCAAAAGTTCAGTTCAGCAAATGACTAATTTATTGCATCCGATTTGCCATAGCCTGTATTCCGTCTCTATCTTACTAAGAAATATATATACTCTTCACCTTCTATATGAACGGGTTTTTAATACCCTTCCCCAATTCTTCCTTCTCAATACAAAATTCTCTAAAAGCAAAAGCCATTTTCATGGTATCTTTTCCCATCTAATTAGAGAGCATGTGCAATATTTCAAATTATGGGACTATGGAGTATGGGTTTATTGCCTGAAAGAGCAAATGTGGTTTGCAAAACTCTGCAATTTCTATAGCTTTTGCAGGCACATTAAGGCAACTATTCTAGCATTCCCATCCTAAAACTGATGATCAAAGAATATATGTAAAAAGATGGTTCTGGGGTAATGATTTTGACAGAGTAGATGATAGACTTACCAGGTTTCCATCAACTATCGCCCTTGCACTTCTTAGTTCTTTAGCAATGACTGAAATTCCACTACGAAGTACATCACCAAGCTTCTGGGCATCTGATGCTCTCTCACGGCTCACAGGCAATCTAATTTAACATTTTTTTTCATAGGCATAGACAATTCAGCATTATCACAGAGGTGAAATTATTCCTACCCATTAACCATTGTGTGAAACAATGCCAAAGGCCAAAATGGACAAAACAAATAAGAAAATTTTTTGACAATAATGGCTGGCCAACCATTTTGAGTCTTTCTGAAAAAAAGTGCTCAATTTTGATCAGGCCAATTAGTTCTCTTGCAAAGGCTTCCAGAATTTTTACTGAAAAACTAAAACTCCTTTGGCTAAAACGATAAAAATAAAATAAAATAAAATCAACTAAATCATCCATTGTTCAGAAACAGAAGATAAACATGAAGTGTAACATTACCTCATATTGAAGTTGTAAGTACACCTAAATTTCTGAAGAGAATTTAAGACTTTTCCCATTTTGAAATCACAAGGCTTAAGGCTGCTAGACGTGATGTTTGATGCCAGTACACAATTTCGGCATGTCCACCTACATATTTAACCTGTTAAAGCAGGTACTGCAAAGGTCAAACATGTCAAGTGGACTTGGAAAGAGGAAGAACGAGTTATACCTCCTTGGACTATAAGAAATATGTATTAGCAGTCTCTCCTCAGTATCAGCCCCTGGGAGGGATGGTGCTGCCGCTGCGACTCCCTTAATCGTCTGCAAATGCCATTTTCCACCAAGTGAACCCAAGAACATGAACTCTGCTCTAGAAAAGATAATCTCTTCATTACAAAAGTGGGAACATATCAGTTTATGACTCAGCCTAGCTCCTAGGGTAAAATCAATTATGAACACTCGCCAACATAAAATGCTGATTTGCAGCAAGTGGAGTAAAATTTATACGTCAGTTCCTGTCTCGCAGTTGCTAAAGTATGACTAACTTAAATTGCACTTTTCACAAACAAAATTATCAAGGACACACTCATAAATGAAGATCAGCTTAAAAGGCCAATTTCAAATGAAGATCTGGAAGCAAAGGACTGAGTACCTGGCAAAGTTCCATGGTCGAATTCTTGAATGCACTCTCACTGGCCCATACATAGATGCCAATCACCCTTATGCCACCCACAAGCATTTTGGACACCTGAAACTTACAAGACTTAGTCCATGTCCTTTCGACATGCCGTTGAAAACTAAGAAATTGTCAATCACCACTGGCTCATAAAACAACATAATTCGCCTAATATATTGCAACAGAGAATTTCTCCTGGAAACCATTCTGACAGACTCGATCAATTATGACAGCACCTACATTACAGCAGAGTACACATCAAAGGCATGAATCCTTATATTCACAAATATTCTTCATCCAATCAATCCATTCAACTGCATCATCAACAAATGCATGCAATAATACGTTGAAATTCTCGTTAATCAATGCACATCTAACGATTTCCCAACTACTCCCAGATAAAAGGAGTACTAACAAGCAATTCACAACAATACCATCAGATTGTGAGATAAAACTACCTGACGCGCATGCTCAGCGACCCAATCTTTGTCTATTACCACCGACGAAGAATCCGAAGATCCCTGCGACTTGGATTGCTTCGCACCCTTCCTCTTGTCATCTTTGACTGGCTCGACGAGGGAGCAAGCAGGCCGCCCCTCATCGTTCGGTGGCGTCGGGATCAAACTGAAAACGAAGCCTCTGTCCAGGCTCGAGCTAAGCTTGCCGATCACAAGACCCACCTGCAATTCGATACACCCGGCATTTTCCCGACAATCAATCGAAACGAAGCGAACCACACATCGCGAATATCAATGGGCAGTACCTGGGCGGGAATCGATGAACTGGATAGGCGGTCCTCCGTCAATTTCAGCTGGGCTTCTTCTCCGACCACGGCTTTCACCATGTTTTCTCTTCAGCTCGCGAGCAGAGTCCGCTTCGCCTTCGACCAAATCGCCTTCTTCCTTCCTCCCTTTCTCTTCGAAAGCGTCGGAGGATGGCCGCCGCCGTCCCTCCGTCGGATCTCGCCGGCGCCGGAATTGAGGACCGGCGAGCTGCACCTTGGCCACAGGCGGCAGAAGACGAGTTCACAACAAATGGAGAGGAAAATAATCGGGTTCTGGCAAGAGAAGTTTAGTCTGGAGCATCCGGATCCGGATCCGGTTCGGTTTGGGCGCAATGAAACCGAACTAATCCGATCGATTCGGTGAAACCGTTAAAGATAAAACTAAATTGGACCGCCTAAGACTACCGAATCGAACCGGTACGAACAAGATCATACTTCTTCTT
Source organism: Angophora floribunda (assembly GCA_014182895.1). Taxonomy (NCBI): domain Eukaryota; kingdom Viridiplantae; phylum Streptophyta; class Magnoliopsida; order Myrtales; family Myrtaceae; genus Angophora; species Angophora floribunda. Next base: position 17,216,655 of record CM024710.1, read on the forward strand.
TTAGAGAATATTTTCGAAATAAATAATCGCTCGTACAGTTTATAAAAATACTTAATATAAATTATTAATGATATCAAAAATATTTTTATTAATTAATTATTTTAAATAAATAAATAAATATTTAAATACATCTCGCATAATTTACTCTACGAGAAATAAATGGAGTGTTAACATGAATGTCTATTTTTGACTTGAGATTTTCGGTTCATCGATGCAATCAATCATTCTCGTGACAAGGTCATGAGCTGGTGTACCTTTATTGTCATCTTAGCAGAGGCATATGCCCTTTCGCCGCATTGAATTTGAAAGTGCACTTCCGTTGTACAAATAGAGCCTTCCCATCAGCTTGAGCATGATCTCTTTTTGGCCGTTTTCAAGTATCGTGATCTCTTTTTTCTACAGCTTTTGCGCTCGTGATCTTTTTTGATAGTTTTTGCGCTAATTGCTTTGACATAGAAAACACCAATATTTTTCAAAAACTTGTGTATTGGATCGGATACTTTTTGACAATCTCTTATACTCGATTAACAAATGTTAGATATTTTTCGACACTTGTTTAACTTTTCTGACACTCTCAACATATGAGTTTGAAATTTTGATATGCATATTTGGAATTCTCACACGTGGGTTTGGAAATCTCGCGCACGAGGTTAATTTTAAAAATTTTCAATAAATAATGGGTCAAAATGTAAATAAATGAGGAAAGAAGAAAAATCAAGTATTCTCTTTTGACTTTCACTTCCTATGATTCACCCTCGATTTTGATTTTTTCTCTTCCTTCCTACATGCTCTAACATACTAATCCCGAATGTGAATTGCTTTCTTCTTTTTTTCCAAGTTTTATGGATTATTAAAATGAAGTTAAATTTATCAAATTGAAACAATGAACGATATTAACAAATGGTAGATTAATATTTTTAATATAAATTTATTTTAGACTCTTCTTTTATTATTTATTTATTTGTGAATTTGAATCAAATTTATTTGGTTGAAATATTCATAAAAATGATAATTTATCATATATATATATATATTTTTAATATATAGTGTATCCCAACATATTGGAATTCTTTATTTTTTGAGAAACAATGTGTTGGCATGTCGTGTCGCATCTCGATGTCAGTGTTACTTAGGCTCACCCTCTTCACTTATATACGTATAGGAAAATCCTTAAATGGTCAAAAGCAGTGCAAGGACACAAGTGAGAGTAGTTGATCTTTGAAGTTCTCTTTTCCCATAAATTGCAAATTACGAAGACAGATTTACTAAAGTTATGTTTATTTTACAAAAAATGAATATGTTTTAAATATTTTCCTAAGAATAATTACTTGTATTAATAAACATTTTTGTGTGTGATAAAAAAATTTGTTCATTCATTTTTGTATGTGATACAAATGATTATTCATTCATTTTTTGCAAAACATATCTACCATTAATTAGTCTTTATTTCAACAAGAATGTTTGTATGGAAATAAGGGAAAATTTCAAATAAGGGCATGAAATACCCTAATTCTCTCAAATAATGGCCTGAAGTGAAACTTACTTCAAATAAAGGCCTTAAGTGTCTTTATTTTTTCAAATAAGGACCTAACCTCACCCATTGGCAAAATATTTTGGCAATTAGGGGTGTTTTCATTCAAGCACATTTTAATTAAATTAAATTTAATCAAATTTTAAAAAATTTAAAAAGAAGATCAAAATTGTTTTTTAAAAAAGCCAATATATAGATGGGAGGGAGCAAAAATCATATATGGCCGACTCTTGCCCAAATCTAGCATAAGGTCATCGCCCTCTCCCATTTCTAGTGAGGGTTGCTAGCCATTGGTTAGGTGTTGACAACCTTGCTGACCATCATTACTTCCCCACCAATGATGGGGCTATGGGCACAAGCACATGGCCCATGTGTTTTTTCTTGTTTTTTCTTTTAAGTTTTAGTTTTTTACTTTGAGTTTGTTTTTTATGGAAAAAAAAAAAGAAAATATTTAAAAGACGAAATTGTCCTTCATTGCCACTGAGTTCGGGCCCTTTTATTATATGGGTATAGCCACTTCAAGTCATTATTTCAAACAATATCTATTTTAGAGCCTTATATGAGAAAATAAGAGCATTTCGGGCTTATTTGAAAGAATGAAAGCACTTCGGGTACTTATTTGAGATTTTGTAAAAATAATAGATAATATTATTATTGGAAAATAAAAATATCTCAAAAATGAATTTTTTTCTACAAATACTGAAAAGGAAAATATTTTAAAGGAAAATCTCTAAGATCTATAACCCTTAGTAGTATTGTATGAGCAAGTTTTGTGCCTATTTTTCGTAAATTCATTCTGGTCGTTGCCAATAAAGAAAAGAAATTCCATTCATCATATATGTAATTCACAGTGTAATGATATTATACCTATAATCGATGTCATTAGGGTTGGGAGTGAATGGATGTTTTGAAGGAATATATAATTAGTTGATATTTCAAATGCAAAACTATAATATTATCTTTTGTCGTAAATTATTTTAATACGTATTGGAGGAATTCTTCTTTGATAATCGACAGAAAAAACCAATGGCATAATTTAATTGGTTGAATGATACTAGATCAAGAACACTAATTTAGCATATGGTGTCCATTATAAATTTATTGTAGGACTATCAATTCAATTATATTTTTAATTTGGCTAATTTAATCTTATATTTTTACGCAAATTCTAATGTAACCCATTTGGTCAATTTAGACCGGAAATCGCGAACGTGACATTCCAATTAGCATTGACCGTCTTACCTAGTGTGATCAATGCTAACATAAACCATCGGTAATCAAAACAACATCATTTTGAAATTTTTAATAATTTTTAATAAATTTATTTTCTTTTAATAAATTTATTTATTTATTTATTTTGCTTTTTCCCCTCTACTCACTCTTCATTGTCTCGGAAAGGCCGATGGGGGTAGCCGAGGTCTTGGCAATAAGTAACAACCCTTGCATGTCACAAGGCAAAGGCCTTCACGACCTTGCCACCCTCACTCGGACCACAAATGAGGGCCATGATCCTTACTTTTGGTTGGCGAGGTTGTGAAGGCCCTCATTAGCCTTGAGGGAGGGCATGCCGCCCTTAATTGGGCTACTAGTGACTGTTGACCCAGTTAGTCTTTCTAAGAAGATGAATAGTAAAAAAAAGGAATATAAAGGAAAAAAAGAGAGTTTTAAAGTTTTTGCAAAATGACATTATTTTTGAGTCCTATTAAACTCGTTAGATTGCCGATCATGCCATATATGACATTTAATATTGATTGGGGCTCATGTTGGCAATTTCCAGTAAATTTTGGTCGAATGCTCTGCATTTGAAAATCATCAAAAAGTTTATAATTAAATTAACCAAACTGAAAATTTTAGTACTGAATTAGCATCTTGAAAATATTTTTAGGACTTACTAGATAATTTTTGCAAACACAAAATACGAAATTTTGACTTTCGAGTAAGGTCAATATATTTCTTATCTCAAAACTGTTCATATTTGTCTTATATTTTGTTTTTATGATATTCATGTAAAGATGAAATATGCGTTAAATTACATGTCTCTACAACCATGCATAGCATGGGTATGACAACTAGTTGTGTCATATTTAGCTTTTGTGATATTCATGCAATGATGAGATATGTCTTAAAGTACACGTGACTACAATAATGCATAGCATGGGTATGAGCATTTGTCAATAAAAGCTTAACACATTAGAGACAATTATCGTCAAATAGGTAGCTATCCCACTATACTAGTAGTCTTTCTAAGTTGTAAAACATATACCTCACAATTCTGTAACAGCTTGTTGTTCAAGTACATGATGGTTTGCTCATTTAAAATAGTATCGAAACTAAGAAGTTATGTACTTTTCTTTTTTCGGAAATAAATTACTTTCATTACTTCAAGTTGTTGGGGCTAGCTAACAATACAACCTGAAGGGGGTGAATAGGTCTTATGAAGATTTTGAATTTTTTTTTGCAGAATATAACAAGATGTATCTCAACAACACGAAAAATGGATTAAAGATATTATAAACAAGAGCTACTAATGAGCGTGTTGATAGCAATGAGCAAAAAGATTAATAAGCATTGATAAGCTAAAGATTGATATGCAAGTGCTACTAAAATGGTTTCTTTTCTGGCAGTGGTCGGTGGAGGAAAAAGAAAAAGTTTATGAAGTTAAAAAATTATAAAAAAAATTCACGTCGGTGCTAGTCATACTATGTTGGATAATCAAAGCTGACTAAACCATCACATCAACGATTTTCGATCAAAATTGATCAAAAGAACTAAATTAACAAATTATTAAAAGGTTTAAGATAAAATTGGCAAATTATTAAAAGATTTAGGAATAAATTGATATAATTAAAAGTTTAGAACCGAATTGATTATCGTAACAAATTGATAACTTTTTAATTACCCTTTCGTGCACCCAAAATTGCTATTTGGAAAGTAGAGACTCTCCATAATCCGAGCCTATAGGCTAGAAGGGTTTTGGAAGATCCTCAGCGCTTGTTTTCTCAGTGTAGCCTTGTCAAATGCAATCAAATCCTTGAAGCCCATTTCTCCATGCTCTTTTCTTCGTTTCATCACCTCCCATTTCTTCCGGTGGAGTCGCGATTTTGATTCATTGTTTTTCTATCAAAATGTTGCAATGCTTGATTATCCATATCTTCCTTTCCTTTTCTCTTCTTTTATCAGTGGCTCATTTCAACTATTCTTTTAGGTACATATATTGAGTTCTAGCCTTCACGCTATGAGTGATGTTAATTGATAGAATTACGCTTAACATTCTTTAATTGATCGATCGATTGCATATACAGTAACAAAGTATCAAAGTCTCTTGGTGAAATTAAGGTTCAGTTCCAAAATTTGGCTGCTGATAGATTCACTTCCAATCTTGAGAAAAAAAGAAATTCTAGTGAGGTATACAAACTTTCTAATGTTGCAAGCAAAACCATCTCATCTTATAGTTCTTTCCCGATCTCACTAGCTAGAGCGAATCAAGCTATATTGGACATCATGTTAAAACATCACTCCTACCTCTTTCTCAACTTCACCATTTTGCAAATTTCTTGCTCACTCAAGGTGTCGCTTTAATCATTTCAATGTCCGAAGGAGAAGAAACACTTGTCTAGACCCAAATCCATCATAGTTGTTGGTCATGTAGATCTCAAGTCAACTCAAGTATTAGTCATGAAATAAAAGTAATTGAGAGAAATAGATGTGTTTGGGGGAGAAAATTGTAATATGTATATTTCATTGTATGATCCTTGTACATGTATACATTTATAGTACAAAGAAATTAGAATAATTACGATTACAATTTCCTACTTTATTCCCAAATATCTTTGATTGAATCAATTAAGATCACCACCAAGGATAAAATCATATTCTTCTCCAACACTCCCCTTCAGGCTAGCGGCTTGTATAAGTCAAAGACGCCTAGCTTGCTTAGCAGAGATAAGTATGTTATCTTTGGCATAGGGACATGAGTGAAAAGATCCGCTTGCTACTCCACTATTTTAATTCCTCGAGTTATAATAATCCCTTCTTATATTTTCTTTTTGTATTTATTTATCTGACATTTCATTTAGGCTTTGATGTAGTACTAGTCAAAATAAGAAAACAACATATGTACAAGATGTTCTGTTACCTTAACTATTATTATTTTCCTCTGAGATAGTGACCGCATGAAATGATGAGGATATTCTCAAACGTGTGCAAAAAATATATTCCGGCATAATGTTAACCCCAATGATTTGGTCAGTGGGGCTTTTTCATCAGTTCAATTCCCATATTTAAAAAATGAGAAAATTCTATATTAGGATCTGAAATGAATATTATGTCAAATAATGACATGGAGTGACTATATCACTTTTCAATAAAGGCCCTAAATGACCATGACAGTTTCTGATAAAGGTTTCACCTTGCCTATCACTGACCAGGTAAATATTCTAACTAGTCAATGGCACTTATGTCCAAAGATAATTTTAATTTTAAATTATTTTTTCTTTTCAGTGAGGGTCGACCTCGCCTATGGCTACCGAAGGCGGTCCTCACCTATGGGGTGAGGGTCACCTCTTCAAGGTGAGATCATCTCTCGCAAGATCGAGCAAGGGTGACCCTCACCCAGCCCTCTTCAAGCATCGTCAATGGCCAACCATTAATGAGGAAAAAAAAAAACTAAGAAAGGAAAATATTTAATTTTTTTTAAAAAAGCGTAAAGAACGAAAATGTCTTTGACTACTTAGAAAACCAAACCATTATTTGAAACTAACATAACTACTTCAATCATTTATTAAAACAATATCCATTTTAGATCATTATTTGAGAAAATGAGAGTATTTCAAACCTTTATTTGGAATTTTCCCTAAAAAAATTTAAAAGGCAAAAAATAAATAATATTTTTGGGTTTTTTTGTCTCTACTCATTCTGAGACTTTTTTGTCTTACCTCTTTATAGGGCGTGAGAATCGAAAACCACACCTGAAATTAATATATGTCTATCTCAATTCTCTGAGAAGATGAGATTTGAATTTCCCATCTTCTCCTTCCTATATGAGAAGACTGGGACCCCAGTCATTTTTATTTTTTTGGGGGCTTTGTAAACGTGTAATTGAGCAGCAAAAAAAAAACAAAAGGTCGCTCTCCACGCATTACTTGCACGCATCCTCATTTCTCATCGATCCAACCAGGTGGGCCCGGCCCAAGGCAAACAACTGGCCCACAAGCCCACGCTAAGATGTAGGTGGACGACTGCAATTATTGAATATAATCGTAATGATTAGATTCTTTATATACCTCTTTTTCCCAATAATTCAATGATGATGGAGGGCGAGATAATCCTCTTCCTTACCATAAATATGATTTTGTGATTAAGGACAGACGATTTGGAATAACACGATGCAAGGAATAAAAGGAATTAATCGGGAAAAATTGAGATTTATAGAGTCCCAATCACATTTACACTTTATGAGAATTAACGCGTTTTCAATTGAAAAAATCAATTTCTATTTCCATAAGGAATCACATTTGATCTATTTCAATAATTACAAAAAGAATATGACGTGGGTTGTTACTTAACTATGGCTTGAATTATTGCACCTACCTAAATTTCCCCCAAACCAAAGAACAATGATAAATCGAAATAAAGAAGTAACTGTCTGGTGCATCAAACTTCACTTTTATTTCATTGCCTACTGGCCTTAGAGCTTAGACATATAAGGATAGATTAGGTCGAGCAAGCATCTTCACAACTGGCCTTTGATTTTCCCTTTTTTGTGAAAGATTTATGGTATTGATAGATGCATGATTGCAGCGTATGCACTCCATCAATGTGAACATTGAGCTAGTTCATTGCGGACTGTCAAACCAAATCAAACTAAGCTAAAAATTGTCAATTCAATTTTGTTTGGAAAAAGATGATTTCCCGAATTAAATTGAAATCTGTCAATTTGGTTTAGTCTTATTTCTTGCCAAACCGTACTAAACCATCAAGTCAAATTATTAAACTGCTGGTCATGTCCATCATATTTTTTCAAATTGAAGACTTGTAGGTAAGCTAAAGTCACAATAGTCACGTTCACATCGAAATTTCCATTATGTCAAACGACTCCATCATCAAATGACGCCTTAACTTTCTCAACCAATTCAAATTTTGATAGAGCCAGGCACGGGAGCATCGAAATAAGAGAAGTGGAAAAAAGGAAAAAAGAGGAAAATATCATTTTGATGTCGGTTCCGAATCAAACCAAACCAAAAAAATCCATTCCGCACCCTTGTTTAGTTGGATTTGTAATTTGCAATTTTATTCCCAAAAAGAATATCATCATCATCATCGCAAGTTCAGTTCGATATTTTACTCAAATAGAATCGAACTGAACCGAACTATGCTGTCCCTTTATCTAAATCTATCCACCCCAATCTAAAAATCTCTCGGAATTTTCTTTTTAATTTAAAAAATTTATCAAAAACATTATCTCGCGCTATCGGGCCCACCCACCAACATAAGTCCGCCACGTCAGATAGCAGGAATCGACTCCCTTTCTCTCTCTCTGTTCGTGCTCCCCGTGCATTCCCAACAACCCCACTCCTGCTCCAAGCTTCGTCTACCATGGCGTCCTCCTCCACTCGCTCCTGACCTCGAAACCCTAGAGAGAGAAAGAGCTAGAGAGAGAAAGAGCTCATCTCCGCCTCGATCGGCGATGGACGGCAACGCCTACTCCCACTCGTCGTACCCGGACTCCGGCAACTCGTCACCGCGCTCCCGCGACGTGGACCTCGAGACCGCCTCCTGGGACGACCCCATCCCCAACAGCTACCGGGTCCGCTTCATGTGCAGCTACGGCGGCAAGATCCAGCCCCGCTCCCACGACAACCAGCTCGCCTACGTCGGCGGCGAGACCAAGATCCTCGCCGTCGACCGCGGCGTCAAGTTCGCCTCCTTCGTGTCCAAGCTCTCCTCCCTCTGCGGCGCCCCCGAGGCCTGCTTCAAGTACCAGCTCCCCGGCGAGGACCTCGACGCCCTCATCTCCGTCACCAACGACGAGGACTTGGAGCACATGATGCTCGAGTACGACCGGCTGTGCCGCGCCTCGGCCAAGCCCGCGAGGCTCAGGATCTTCCTGTTCCCGACGAGCGGCTCGGCTCCCGCGAGCTTCGCGGACGGGGAGGGTAAGCCCGGGAGCCAGTGGTTCGTGGACGCCCTGAATTCGGTTCAGATGCAGAGTCTGGAAGGTTCGCCGCCGCCGGAATCAACGGCGGCCGTGGCGGCGCTGAATCCGGATTTCCTGTTCGGCTTGGAAAAAGGATTCCCGGCGAGGAAGCTGCAGGATCCGCCGGCGATGGCGGCGGCGGCTCTCGATAGGGACGTTACAGCCGGATCGGACTGCGGATCGGAGGACCGGCACGTGATCGGAGAGCCGGCGATTTCGCAAGCGGAGATTCACCGCCAGATTCAGGAGCTGCAGAGGATGCAAATAGCCGGACACGAGCAAGTTCATATGTTGCATAGAAAAGTGGACGATGCAATGGTCAACCCTAGAGCTCCCGCCGGTGACTACTACGGACACCGGCCACCCGAGAAGGTAGCATCGCCAGCTCCGGCGCCGGTGGCTTTTCCGGTTCCGATGCAGGTTCCGGCGAGTTTCCCGTCAGAGCGCCACATGACAAGCGGAACTTATCCAATTGCGGGAGCTGGAAATGAGCAGCCAGTTTATTACATACAGGCTCCAGCAGGCAGCTACATGGGTGCACCGCAGGCGATGCGTCCGGGGACTGGACAACCTGGCCATGCAGCATTCTACGGAGTGCAGAGGGCGATGCCGGATATCTTCCGGGAGCAGCCGGTGTACAATGCAGTGCCCCAGGCACCAATTCAGCAGCAGCAGCCACCAAAGCTCATGGGTTATAGCACAGAGGGAATACAAGTGATGCAGGCACAGCCAAAGGTCCCAGTAGCCGAGCCAGGTTTCCCTCAGATGGTGTACGACGGGTCGGGTCGTCAGGTTTACTACACAGCCATGCCGGGATCAATGGCGCCACCATATCAAGCGGCGGTTGATGGGAGGCAGGGCGGTGGCGGCGGCGGTGCTGGGGCTGCGAATCAGGAGGGCAGGGTTGTGGGAAAGGGTGCTCAATCTTCTTCGATATGATAGAAACTGTTGTCTATACTGGTGAATTGAATACATATGAGCACCTTTCAATATTGATTCTATCGTCTGTGTCCAAACGCTTGCTCAATCTTCCCTTATTTAATTATTTGGTGAACGTTCTCTCCTCTGCTATCCTGTTCTTGCTCAGGAGTGAGTTTGGAGTGCATTAACTTGCAACTCTGTTTTCTTTCTTTTCTTTGCACATTCAATCTGCATTCCTTGTGGCTTGAAGAAAATTCTGATTCCCGAGTCACCCATTGAGACTTTGTGTTCGTAAAGCTTGCATGAATTGAATTGCGAATGTTGTGATGAGTCGTCTTAATCAGAATGTAGGGTTTCACATAGTATAACATTAATCAAATCACTTGTCGAACTGCTCGTTGTATTGAGCCAGAAGATTTTCAAATTGCTTAGTTCCGCTGATTCCAGGCACGTGTTAAGGAAGAAAATTTCAAGCGGTACTGCAACATCAGTAACATTATATTATCATGTTTGAAAATGTCTCGGTACTTGAAACAAACTATATAATTCAGTCTGAGTAATATGCCCTGTCAGGACCAGAAATCGAGATAACATACTATGGTTTAGACTTCAACATCAATTAAATAATCCCTTCTAGCGACCTCCACTGCAATGGCTGCTGCAACCGCCACCTCCCTTGCAGTTCCCCACGGCGCAACCACCGCCTTTACAATTGGTGCAGCCGCTGCAACCGCCGCATATACTAGCAGCCACCGTTTCTGCCGAAGAACCATTGCAGTTATCTGCACCAAGGACCCCTTGGTTGCTGCCACTAAAAATCACTGGTGTTTCTTCCTGCACATCAACTCCATCGACGCAATTTGAAAACATGACAGTGGTCGCCAAAAATTGGTAATTATCTGCATAAATGTTGCTCGAGTATTTGCCTTCCACCTCTTTTCTGTCGTATTCCTTGTTGCAGATACTTGCATCCAGAGCATCATCCATCCATTCCCCATTTTCTTTGTTCTTTGTAATGTGTTGCAGCACATTTGACAGTATGAATGCCGTTATTATTGCGGGCAGTATCATCCAATCTTCTTTCACCTGTCAATCAGGGAAGATGAGTCTTACCAGTTCTTCGTTTTTTTGTTTTCTGGAAATGGTTTTAACAAGTAAAAGATGGTCGTTTTTTACCTTTAGTGTGCTGCATTTCAAATTGAGCAATGCCACCGACTTCCCATAGGGATATGCCGCTGAAAATTCCACTGCTGTCATGACTCCTTGTTCATCTTCCTCCTCACAACAGTTTCTAGCCTCATATTCTAGCTTTTTTCCAGGATATATAATGACCTAAAGAGTACAGAACATGTGATCAGTTGCTAATTGATAGCCTAGACTCTTCCCGAGTGAACTGTAGTTCATTGTGAAATGATACATGGTAGAATTTGTGGAAGGACTTGGTAGATTGCGAAAGCAAACTGTAGTTCATTGTGAAACGATACATAGTAGAACTTGTGGAAGGACTTGGTAGATTGCAAAAGCACTTGTTTGCATCACCATTTAGTAGAAATGTCTGGCTGAGACATTTCTTCATGAGCAGCTCTACACGTACAGAGTATGGACTATGAATAAGATTAGAAGGATTTGCTTACTTGTCTATCACCCGAGAGCTTAAAACCATGGCCTTCTCCTGAGGAATCTCTCTCTAGGTGAAAGAACCATTTAGAGTTCATCAGAGACCATCCTGTTCCTTGTAATTCTGCAAGTAGACATGTTTTACCATGCCCAGCTGTTCTAATCAGCTCTCTTGGAAGCCGATTTTTGTCTGCCACAACTACTTTGGAATCCCTATCGCAGTCAATACTGAAAACTGATTAATGGTTGCATAATCCTGCATGTGTGAGGTTATAGGGACAGCAACCATTTGTATTTCCAAGGAAGGAGAGTGCAAGCCTTGGGAACCAATAGTCAGGATGGTCTAGATCCTAAAATCCTAGCCAGTTTAAATATGTTGTTCAATGTAACGTAGATTCATGCATCAAACCATGCTGTCATTTCTAGTGGCTTGGCAAATTCTAACGGTGAGTTCCATTCCAGTAAATAGCTTTATTTGACTACGTTATACTAGAAGGAAAATGCTAATTAATTATTGAATGATATAGGTAATCAGTAATGCATATACCTCATCTGGATGTTGAGGATTTCATTGACTCCCTCTTGTAGGATAACTGTCCAGCTTCTGTCAAGATTAGTCCTCTTGAGAAGTGGCAGGGAGCAAGCACTTTTCATTGATGGATTAGCAGGAATCATTTGTAACATGTATTCCATTGGAATTGCAGGAGTGAAAGACAGGGTGATACGGATGCTGACGGGCCTGCAAGCCAAATTCTCCGATTCTGTTGTTAGCTCAAACCAGTCATCCATCCAGAGGGGAGATCCGGGCTCCGACAGTTTGGTCAAAGAGACAGAAGTTCTCCCCAGTGGTGTTTCTGATTTAGTGAAAGTTGTATAATGCATGAGTTCAAAAACGAGCTCTCCTTCAAGTTCACACTGAAAGCTGGCGACCTGTTTGTACCCTGATTCAGACTGTATGCTTAGTCTTGTTTTGGTGTTGAAGTGCACATCTGGCTCAGCTTTTCTCAAGTTGACAAAGAGATTGCCTTGATGCCTAACTGGTAAGTCTTTGATTGCTGCAATCTCCACCATGACCTTTACAAGAATTACAATATGAGAACCAATCCATTTTATGCATTACAAGGTAGTGAAAATCACACTTCCTCTATCTGGGGGTGCGCCCAGATTTTCATAACCTTGAAGCTTATAGGACTGTCTATGAGACATCTCTAGCATGAAGCTAACCGTAATAGTGATTCTTGGGTGTTTCAAATTCCAATGTAGGAAAGAGTTGCATAACATTTGAGTAGCTTCCTCTATATATTAACAAAGTAAATGCCATAAATAGACTTGACTTTTTGTTGAAATAAAAGAACAGAAACATTTGGCTTCACAGTTGCATTTGAAGTTCATTTAGTTCTTCCAACACACGACTAAAGATTTGAGTGGGGGCAGCTTTTCTGTATTTGGACAAAGCCACATATTAAGGGCAGCTTCTACTGTCAGATAATAGAATGTGTGCTGAGCACAGTTTCATAACCCCCGTCATGAGGTTCGTGCCGTATGGTAAAGGAATAGAAAGATATGGATTGCTTTGGAAGTTTAATTACCTCTACTAGCTTTTTTTGGGGAAGTGGAATGGTATTCTGAAACCCGTCGGACGAAACCGCCTTCTTGGCCACTGTATTCAGCTGAATAGGAGTTATTGTCAGTGGAGATGGAGCGCTACCTCTATGCATTGCTCCTGCCTTCCAATAGCTCATACCAAACGTCTCTTCCCATGACTTTGTGGTTTGCAAAAACCCTGCATTGAGTTTTCCGCCCTTAGTCCGATCAGAATCAGTATCATCATGCTCTAACACCTTCCCGATGATTGCCACTGTGTCTCTACAGTATGAAGCAGGGTTTAACTGGTGAGCGTGCCAGATGAGATCGATGTCATAAGTGGGGACACAAAAGCATCTGTTTGCCTTTTCTCTGTTTCTCTTGATCAGATAGAGAAAAGCCTTGTATCTAGCCACTGCTTCTTTAAGAAGTACATCGTCGTTCATATAGGGTCTGGACACCTGAGCAAGAGAAGCAATATTGTGAGGAATCGTCTGCTATCAAAGAAAAGTTAGATAAAATCCATGTGCCAAAGGTGTGCTTCGATGTATTTCACCAGTAAGTGACCTCTGCTGAAAATTATGCAGCAAGATCCATACAAAACCAGCCAAGAACCAAACTTAACAGGTATGAGTAACATGAGTAAAAGATAGCCGTTTGGTTAGATGTGGTCCATTTTTTTGGTTCTTCTTTCCTCTGAAACCCCATAATGGTTGCCTCATAAACCTCATAGTGTCTACAAAACATTATCAACCCCAAAATTCAGGGTTCAATTCAATTAGTTAGATGAGATGTTTAGTTTCTCTGAGTTTCTTGTTGTACACCCAGAATCCCCATTGCCAGAGTTCATTAGATGCAAACAATTTTAAATGGGAACGGTGATATATATGAATTCAAATTCAGGGAGATGTGGAATGATCAGTGAAAATAGGACTTCAGGAGTCTAGAGATCATGTACAATGATCCTTCAGAAAGAATCATAGCCTTCAGGTGAAACATAACCCTAATGCCTTGATAAACTCATCCCTGTACCTGGTAAAAGAAAGAAGTCTGCCTCTTGACAGCTGCAACTAAGTCATAACCACTGTCTCTCAGAGCTCCCATGGTATTTTCAGTTCCACTCTTTGGCGAGTCGCCATCAATGTTGAGTTCATAAGGTTCACTTGGATACATTCTGTTCCAGATAGCTTCAGTTTGTTTTGTGCAGGTTCCTTGGACAGATGATAAAACGTTCCAGTTGTCCAAAATCCTCTTGTACAATTCCTGACAGTCGATCTTATACTGCACCTGGGGACCATAAATATGAATAGCTGAGATAGTTTCCCTTCAATGGGTAAAGAACAAGCAGAAAAGGATGATAGAGTTCTCAAAGAGAGAAAAACACATTGCCTCATTAGAGTCTACCGGGTTAAGCCTATGACAGTGCCATATCCATTCGCAGTCAAGAGGCACCACCAGGGGTCCTTCAGAAATCGGAGAATCCATGTGCTTGGCGAGCAGGGGAAGCCAACAATGCTTGTATCTGGAATTAGCACAAAACTGGAAAATCTGAGAACTGGTGGATATTGTTAGATGTGTGAAAAGGAAATGTACCATCTTCAAGTCTCTTGCAAAGTTAGTTATCTCATGATGGGAGAGTTCTGATTAAAACTGAAAAATTGATTAAGAATGGACTAAATTTTCATAAAAAAGTCCTATCTTATGGCTATGCAAGGTGCAACAAATAATCTGGGAATCTCCATATCCGGGTCAATCTCTGAGACTTATTTACTGCTCACCGACAAATGGCACGGTCCAACACTGGTCCGTTGTAGAGATGCCGATTCCTATCTACCGCTGCTAGAAACTTTAGTTGTTGCTTAGCACCTGCCACAAGGTCTGTGCTCGTGACTATCTGCTGTGCTTCAGCCCACTCCAGATTTTGTTGCTTCTGCTCCATTACCTACATGGAGGTCAGCAGCAATCATAGAGTTTCAGAAAGGGAAAGAAAGTTCTCTTGCCGTTACGTAGGCACATATTAATATGCTGAAGTGATCAATTTTCTTTTCCGGAATTCCTCATGAAAAACACTGCATAGATGAATTAAAATCTTGCTGTGTCATTGTTGAATTTGACCAGGGGCCAAGAGCAGAAGTTACTAGAGGTCATGCCGGTTCAAAAGTTATTAATGTCTGCTGGGCCTGAAATGCAGATTTGTTTTGGAAAACTAATATAAGACCTGTTAAGACTTTTTTTGAAACTTTGAAGGATGAAGCTACATCCCCTGTATTAATTTTCTTATTAGTAGATGATAACAGCTTCATGGTTCTAATTCCTACTCGCACTAGGCCATATGTAAGCTCCGTATCTCTAATTCAGATCTTTTATTTCATGAGTCCTACAAATGTAGAATTGCGAAACTAGTCTCACAATATGCAGGATCGTGCTATGTATGCACCACAAATTCCTTACCATGGCTCCTTTTGTGATTCTCCGAGGAAATGCTACAACTAAGAAGGCAGAGATGGCGAGGAGTCTTGACCTTCTTTATGATGAAAGTGCAATATTTAACTGGATTTATTTTTCTCTGATTTCAGCTGCTGCCTAGGAGGCTGATATATATGGATTCCCTAGGATGAACAGGGAGCAAGATGGAGGAATGAAAAACAGAACTCTCTTCTGAGTGATGGTGCTAGTCACACTTTGGGTGCTTTCTTGGATTTCAGCTGTAGTAAGGAGTTTTCAGCATGCACGCAAGAAACTTCACTTCTTGTTGGGGAATTTCATCTGTCGTGTCATGAGTTATATGTGATCTCCTTCAACAGCTCATTGAACAGACGATTTGTTGTGCATCAATCTAGATTCCCATGGTTGATAGATGCTGTGACAGAACACCGTAATACGAGAGCCAAGTTCACTTGATCACAACACTGAAGCTCAGGGAGATGTCGTGTTGTTTTCCTAGGATTGGATGACTAACCACAATTTTGTTGGGGCGGACAGAATTTCCATAGTGTTCCCACCTTCGGAATGAATTTGAGTCTAAGAATGAAATGCTGTCCCATTTTCTGTGCTCAACTGCACCTGTGCTAGCAATAGCGGTATTGCTGCGGTCCTAGGATGGTATACAACCTACAATATTTTGCAAGGAGGCTTCTGAGTTCTGACCACTACTGTTGCCATTTGTTTCTCATGTATGAAAACAGTTCATCCTCTGAGGTTGAAATGAGTAAACAGTTGTATAAGTGTGCAACCGAGTTGATTGTTGTTTCCTGCTTGGAAATTTTTACTTTTGCTATTTAGGCACCAGTTCCGCAGCACACTTATTTACCAACCTGAGAAATCTGGACGATTCATCTTTTTTAACCTGCAGGACGACGGAAACTAGATAGGACTGACATTCCCTCCAAAGGAAAACTGTAAATAATCAGGCTTCTGCTGCTAAAAGCAAAGTTTCAAAAAGGGAAAGATTGCCAATGATATATGATGTTACGGTACCATTAGGTTATGCTTTGGTACGCGAACAGATCACAACTCAAAAGCCATTTTGGCGCATTCTTACTTTTCACTTTTCACTTTTAACTTTTCCCGTCGTCATATGCTCTTGTTTTCTCGTTTCAACAAAATTCTACGAACTTTTTGCAGACAGCAAGCTTCTAGAAGGGGAATGTCGATAAGATGCCTTAGATAATTAGCCTACAGTAAGTCTATCAGCTTTGAACATCAGAAGCACTTCATGCAGCTCTTTTTGGTCAGAGTGGCTTCTGGTCTTCCCTAACAGCAATTGTAGCGGAACTTGGCACCATCCAGGTCCATGCTCACGTCTCTTGGTGCGAACCAACAAGCCATGAGCCTGTGCATTTGGTGCATTATGCCTAGCTACTAATCGTGTATTTACTATTGTGGAGTTCTTCTTTGCAACGCGTTCGAGTATTTACATCTTCATTCTGATTATTGGGTAACTTACTATCAAACCATATCCTTACTGCAAGAAGACATGTTTCCCATTTGCATTACAATGAATATGAGGTGGCAAACTTTGATCTAGGTTACAGGCTCACGTTGCTGTTGAAAATTTAAAAGTTTCATTCCGTATGTCTTAACTCTTCCTACCCTCTTCTGAGATAAGAGAACAGCTGCACTCTGATATGCCCCGTGGCTGGAAGGAAAATTCCCTTTATTTTCCCTTATTTATCGTGTTGATAAATGTACTTCAATTTTCACAACATAACATATGATAGAAGGAAACAAATCAGACACTATCAGGCCCATTGCTGAGCACTAACATCAATAATACTCATGCCTGAGTATACAAATCTCCTGAAAACTGCTGCAGTAGAAAGCAGAAGGATTGAGTCCTCCAATCTTCCAGCCATGTCCAAAGATCCAGCCTTTTTCACAAGAATAGAGATGAGATGGCCCATGCGTGCTGGCAGCAAACCTGTGGAGAGCTTAAGGTATCAAAAACACCAAGTGTAATGCATACTGGTAACTCACAATGCATAAAATCAAGTCCATCCAAATTTGCAAAAACGCACATTGTAAAGCAGGATAGGCTTTGTTTATATATGTTATAAGCATATTTGACAAACAATTCTTCCAGTTACATGTTAATCATCCAAAAATCTGATATTTCCAGTGATCAAGAAGAGAACTTGCAGCATCCTATGTATAACCCTACTTCTGGATTTCTCTTTTTCGGCCAAAAAAATAGTGGGGTGCAGAATATTGTTCAACAAGCTTTTCTGACTTCAATTTCCAAAACAGGCAATGACTTAACGTGGTTCAACTAATTAGTGAAAATTACCCATTGTTGAGGTTGCAACATTTGGATAACTCCTTTAGTTTTTGTATCTCATCGTTTCCTTCTCAAAGCCAATTGTTGGAAATTGCTTGGCATATTCTTCCACCCCTTCACGGAGTTTTGTAATTTCAGATTGAATACTGGCATCTGATTGCATGGTTGCCACAAAATCCTTCAACTTAGTTCCTGTATTGGTGAAAATTAGAAAACTTGAGATAAGCTCACAGACAATGGATCATGGTGCCTTTGAACATTCATTTATGTCAGTGGACAAATGGTGAGAGTCCCTGAACCTTTAGAATTAGCCTTGACCTTCAAGGCCAATTTGACAGCAGCATCGAAGAAATCAGCCACTCTTGCAAAATCCTCCTCTCCAAAGCCCCTGGATGTGAGTGCAGGAGTCCCTGAAGCACCAGACAAGGTGAGATAAAAAAATAAAAAATCAAGTACCTAGAAGAAATAGCTTTAAAATAATCAAAGGGAAAAGGCTCTCACCCATGCGGATACCACCAGGAACCATGGCAGACACATCCCCAGGGACGGTGTTTTTGTTTGCAGCTATATGAATCGACTCCAATACTTTCTCAACTCTAGAGCCATCAATACCCTATGGAAGAAATGTAAGAGTACCAGTTTGTCATTGAGATCCACTCTGAAACAAATATATTTTGTTTCCTCAGACTGTACCATTAATCAAACACTCAAAGCATCAATATTTTATGAGTAACTCCTGCAAAACTAGAGGCTGTGATAAACATCACTGAACTGCAGTGATAAGATACCTTCAGAGCAGCTTAACATCCAATAGACAAACACAAATAATAGGAAAAGGACATAAACAGTCTATCTCATCAACATTTTAAACTTTCCCCAATTGTCTCAAGTCCTACTGTCCTAAGTCCTGCTTTAAGATGTGAGAAACAAAGTGAACAAGTGAAATGCAATCACACTACAGAGCTTAAAAGATTCGCTCCGTGGCCAAAGGAAACATTATCGAGAGAGTTGTGTGAGAAGGAAACTAACTTCATGATCGGCATAAAAAAAGTTCTCACTAAAGATGTTAAACCTAGTGCAAATTAGTCAGTGGAAATATTATCACCAGTGTTGAAGAATGTGATTCACGGATGAAGCAGCACATGAAGCAAAAAAACGAAAGGAAAAAGAAATTGAGAATTTTATTTACCTTGTTCCTCAAATTTACCAAGACCAAATGGTTCTCAGTTCCACCTGATACAAGTTCATAGCCCTTCTCCAATAGACTCTGAACATTTAACGCCACAGTAAATGACACATGAAGTTATGCTCTGATATTGATAGAAACAGAAGGTAAACAGCCGTCAGGAATCTTGTGAAAAAGGGTTATGGTCCTTAATCACCTGAGCAAATCTTGAGCAATTGCTGAGAACTTGCTCTTGATAGGCCTTGTACTCAGGAGTCATGGCCTACAATCAGATAGAAGCCCATGATTTAAAATGATACAAAACAGACAAAAAATAAAATCAATCCAAAAAATCCTTTTTTCCTGTGAAACCTGCTTGAGTGCAACAGCTAAGCCGGCGATGGTGTGATTGTGAGGACCTCCTTGAAGTCCAGGAAAAACAGCCTGATTAATCTTGTCTTCGTAGTCATAGAGAACCTAAAGAACAAA
The DNA here is from genome assembly GCA_014182895.1 of Angophora floribunda. NCBI lineage: Eukaryota > Viridiplantae > Streptophyta > Magnoliopsida > Myrtales > Myrtaceae > Angophora > Angophora floribunda. Next base: position 17,235,934 of record CM024710.1, read on the forward strand.
ATTCTATAATTGATCAATCCATGAGTATTCAAGATCCTAGCATGCACAACGAGGAAGATTTCCAACCCACCTCTTGCCCTTTCTTGTTAATCTCTTTCACCCCCTTTCTGAAGAAAATCATTGCTCCACGAGGCCCACGAAGTGACTTGTGAGTGGTAGTTGTCACAACATCAGCATATTCAAAGGGAGATGGGATGACTCCAGCAGCAACCAACCCGCTAATGTGAGCCATATCTGCCAGCAGTATGGCTTTTTGTTTGTCACAGACCTGTGAAATCCAGTAGGTAACAGCACAGCAAGCATAAAAAGTGCTATAGAATTGCAGCAAGGATTATGAAGCTGCATAACACAAGTCGTCAAGGTAATTTACCTTTCTAATACGTGCATAATCATAGAGCCGTGCATAGGCGCTAGCACCAGCTACAATCAACTTTGGCCGATAGAGGATCGCACTTTTCTCCAACTGTAATGTCCAAGTAAAGTTAAATTCAGTCGATTTACTAATTCCACAAAGTTATTGCTGAATCTGAATTTTAAAAAAAAAAAAAAAAAAATCAGACATTTTCGATTACAAGCACAATCATACTTTTAAGCATGAAAGTTTTTAGATTATTTTGGTAACTTTACTTCTAGTCGATGTCAAGCGGATTCCATATTTTTGACATAATTCGAAAACCAAAAGTACTCAGATATTGCCTTGAATCTAATTTGATCAATTGCTAGTAAGGAAAAAGAAGAGGCACTTTTCTAAAGTATAATGCAAAACACTGATGTGGCTTATTCAATGTTTAGCCTTCCTGCAATATTAAAGAAAATAGATGTCATAAAGTCAGAAGGTAGTTAAATTCTTGCAGTTGAATGGTTTAATATATGCTTAGCCAAAAGATTAAGAAAAAGAATGATCTAATAATATGTCATTGTGACCTTTGTGTTCCATTTTTTGGTTATGTTTGCATTTGTTTACATGTAGTTTAAATCAAAAAGAGAAGATTGTGAAACAGGACAGTGAGCCCACATAACTAAACCACAACTCACATTTTGTACAGGATGTCATTGGATTCCTTACATGTAAAGTGTACCTAATCTACTGAATGCATCACCAATTCATTCATGCATAAAAACTTGGGCGCAGTGCAACATAATTAGTAATAAGCTAAGCACCCACTGAAATTAATGTCCTTCCAGAGAATAAAAATGAAAAGTATTAAAGGTAGAAGTCCATATAACACAACTAAGGCATGCTGAAATGAAAATTTTCTTCACGTGCTGTAAATTAGAGCAACAGATGAGAAACAACTCAAAAGTACCTGGTCATAATCAATGTAGCCGGTGGTTTCATTCAGTCTGTACGGCATTGTCTCAAAAAAAATGGAAACTGCAGATATTTTCTTCGTGTCTGTCTGCAAAATAAGGAGGTCACTATCAGAACCAGCCACTGTAAAGGCCAAACTGTTACCGCTTGCAAAAGCAATAATTTGTTAAAGTTGCAAGCCACTCAGTTTTTTATTTTTGTGGTCCAATTGCTTTCATCACCAAAATTCTCCAGAAGCTACTCTGAACACCGTAAACGGTGCAAGAATATTCCTTCTTTAGTAGATATAACAAAAGAGGAATAATCTTTGGTACGCTAACTGTGTTCCATAGAGATAAAACGCAATTCAGACTGCCTAACAATTTGCCACCTGTCCACATGCCAGGGCCATCCATTATTGATGAGAATAGATTACTACATTCTTTAAGAGCCTATATTTCTCTTATTTAATTGCTCTTCCAAGCTGAGGCCCTGTTAAGACTATGACTTAAGAGCAAGAGTACAGCAGGTCTGGTCTTTTATGTTAAATAGTGGTCTATCTAAATTCAAGTAAAAAAGAAATGAAGATAATGCTGCATATATTCATCAAGCAAAGCTTCATAATAACAAAGATACAGTGTTAGGATTTTCTCACAGCTTAAGCCTCCATTTAAACGTCCCAAGAAATTTACTTCTGAAGAGAAAAAAGTTGAAGCTTATAAGTAAACACAGAAAATAACTAGCATATCTAATGCACCATGAAACAGCATAAAAGTCCTTTGTACAACAGGAGCATGATATTACTGCGAATGAAAGCAAAGAAGATTCTTAATTACCTGGTAACCATGTGAAAGATGGCCACCATGAGGAAGGTCAAGTGCCATGATTCTCTCATGAGGTTTGAGCAATGCAGTATAAACTTGAAAATTGGCTGGTGATCCAGACAGTGATTGCACATTAACTGCAGAGAAAGACAAAATAGGCTCCACTTACACAGGTCTCATGCTTGAATACACTTCTGCGCAGTGTTAAAGATAATGGATACAATATGGCCAACTTTGAATTAACTAGAAGTGGGAAAGTAGAAAGACAGAAGAGCATAAAAAACAGAGTGCTAAAACTGCAGCTTGATTTATAAACACCATTCTCTCCACAATGTTGGATTTTACGTCATTTAAATCTACATACCATTCGATCATATATTATAGACTATGGAGAAACCCCTTCATTGGAGAGAAGGAAAATGTCTAGAGTCTAAATTAACGGTTCTCAGGGCCACAGCAAGTGATGACGATTGCACAAAGTCATAATGCATTACCTCCCCATTTTGCAGGATCCAATCGAAAGGCCTCCAATGCACGCTTCTGACATAAGGTTTCTGCCATGTCTATGTACCTAGCATGGAAATAGCGAAAATATTGACTCTAGCTGATTGATGCCATATATGAATATCTAAACCCAGTAATTGTAACAAACAATATTCACAATAATGCAAAAGTGAGGGGGCTAAACATACTCATTTCCTCCGTAATATCGAGCACCTGGATACCCTTCACTATATTTGTTAGTCATGACTGAACCGACTGCTTGCATTACTGACACTGACGTGAAATTTTCTGAGGGTATAAGCTCAAAGCCCTGCAAATTAGATTATAAAGAACTTATAACTGTATCAGATGATCCAAGGAGAGAAAACGCCCCAAGGGCAATACTCAACCCCGACATCTATCCACGATTGAAACAGTAGTCAATCCACATTCAACTCAACCAAGATAAAAAGAGCAACCCATTCGACGAGGAGACACACCTTCCATTGCCTCGCTTTCTCGAGCTCAATAATGTCGGCGACCTCGGGATCGACGACCTCCAGCGGTTCATTCAGTTGCTTAATCCACTGGAAAAAAAAATTAAAAAGGAAAAAGGACATCTCGTTTTCAAATCACGCATTTATAACAAATTATCAACCTAACCGAATCGGACAGAACTATTTTTCCCGCCACCTCGACCCTCATCGCGGATCTGGCAAGTCGTGACGAACGCATCGAAAACAGGAAGAAGCGCGCGCGAAAACAAACCGAAAGGCCGAACCGAAAATGACCGCGGGCAAGAGAAGAGCGCTTACGGTGGCGCGAGCCGACTCCTTGTCCTGAACCGCTTCATTCGGCAACGAAGACTGCGAAACGATTCGAGATCGGGAAATGCGTCAACGAAGAGAGCCAGGTTCCCGATGGCCAACAAGCGATATAAAATAGCAAACGAAAGAAACCGAATCCAAACGGGGAAAAGAAAACGAGTTGGCGGCGGGAGAGGAGGGACGAACCGCGCAGCGGAGGGAGCCGCCGGAGGCGAGGGACCGGACGGGAGGGAAGCCGGCCGGCGGCGAGGAAAGCCGTCGGAGAAGCGATGCCATTGCCGCCATCCTCTCTCTCTCTCTCTCTCTCTCTCTCTCTCTCTCTCTCGCTCTTCCCGAGATATGGAGTTGCAGAGAGAGAATCTGGTTGGGTCGCGGGAAGGGAAGTGGGTGCGTGGGTTGGTGACGAGGTTGATTTGTTTCTGTCTGAATTAAAATAAATCGAAATAAATTAATAAATGAAGTAAGAAAATGGACACCCGAAGTTGTTGTGGGATTCTGACACGAGGTGGGGCCCGCAGACAGACAAAGGACAACGAGCTCCCTTTCCGACGCAGCAAGTGCGGATTTGTCTAATTCTGGCATTTCCGTTTATGTTTTTTTTCGGTTCGACCATAAATTTTTAATTTCGCCAATTTTATCTTAGATCTTCAAACGAAATTTCAATATAATCATGATAGTCAATTCTTGCAAAAATCACCGATGGCACAATCCAATCATCATTGCCGGGCATACCTAAAGAACCAACAATCTAGGGTGAAAACTGGTTAGGAGAAATATATTAAAATTTCATATAAAAGTTTGAAATTAAATTGACAAATTAAAATAAAAAATTCCAAACAAGAGTTTGAAGTAGATTTTATTTTAAATAAAAGAATAAAGTGAAAATCAGAGCTTGAAATAACCATGTTAATTTCAAAAAATGGCATGACTCATAGGTTAATAGGGCATTTCTATCATTTAAATTTAATTTTTTTTCCTTTTCCCATATCAAATAAAAAAATAAAAAAATATGGAAAGGGAGGGGATGGAAAGTAGCAAGGACTCACTGCCATTGTTACCCCCACCATCGTCGGCCCCAACGATAGGGGTGTTAGAACAAAACCGAAAAATCAAAAATTGAATTAAACCGAACCAAAATTTCATGTATTTTCAATTCAGTTCGGCTTTCAGCTCGAATAATGAGAAAATGCATATTTTTTTTTATCAGTTCATAGATTTTATTGCTTTGGTTTGATTAACCGAAACAAATCGATAATACATAAAATTATACTTATAGACGATACTCTCTCTCTCTCGTCTTCTCCTGCTCGAGTCATGGAGTTGCATCGGCCTCTTTGAAGCAAAACCGGCGGGACCCCTACTGCCAGGGGCAGCGCCGGCGACTAGGTTTAGGACCCAAAATCACAAATCGAGCGACCACGACCAGCTGGTTCACGCCCAGCGTTTTGTTCGTGCTCCACAACCTCACGATTGGCACCATTTTCATCACCTCGGGCCTCAGTACCCACAAGCCCAAGGAAAGAAGAGGAGCCGCACCAAGAGCCCAACACCCATTTTGGCGAAGCCCCTGAAGTAGAGGCCCGTTATGGGCTCTTGGCAGCATAGTCCCGAGCTTGCGCAAGAACAAGAGGGGGAAAGCGAAAAGGAGACGCCTTCCTTGACCAGATCTCCTTCGATGCTGGACAGGCTCAAAGTCTTCAATCTCCACGAGTACGGGTCCCATGAAGGTAGCTTTTCACCGACCCATCACATCTCTCAGCAACCCCTGGAGCCAGAACAGCAGAGTGTCCAGGATGAGGAGGAAGAACGAGTTGACCTAGCTGGAGATGAAGAGCTAGAGGAGAAAGAAGAGAGGACCAGTCCGACACCAAGCCAGCATCAGGCGAGATTATGCCGAAGCTCCCGAGGAAGATGAGAAAATATGTGAGCGTGACGATGTCGTGGAGGTGTGTCGACCGGCGACCGTGAGGGAAGAATTTGGTTCGGTTCAACCGCCAAAAAGGGAAATGTTAAAAAGAAAACCGAAAATCCAAACCGAACTAAATCGGAATTTCGATTTAGTTCATATTCGGTTTGGTCCAACGGTTTACCATAACGGTTCGATTCAATTTCTTGGAAAACCAAATTGAACCAAATTGTTGATGCCCCTACCCAGCAATGGTGGGGGATGGCCAGTCAAGGGATGGTGAGAGTCGCTAGACTCCAGCCAGTGGCCGGCAACCATCACTCATATTTGGGCAAGAACTTACAAACTCTCATTGACCCTTGGCCAGACATCCCCCACCATCACTAGCCCTTCCCAATGATGGTGGGGTGGCGGTAGTCATGAGGGCTCCCTCATTTTCTTTTTTTTTTTTTTTTTAAATTTTATTTATTTATTAATATAATTTAAATAAATATTTAAAATTAAGTCTATGTTGAATAAAAATGTCATTGACTGGCCAAAATATTTAGTCAATTGGCGAGTTAAGTCTTTATTTAAAATTGCCATGATCATTTCAAGTTCTTATTTGTAATTTTTCTAACTCAACTGACATTCATACGATAATTTTGATACCAATTGGACAATTTCCCTGTTCTTTTTTTTTTTTTTTGACTCAAAACATTTGAAACTTTTACAATATGTCAACGTGTAAATCCTTTATAAAAATTTTCCATGATTTTTTAAAATTTTATATAATATTTTAAAATTTTAACGAAACTGTTCATTTCTCAAACAAATAAACCAAACCCGGATCTCATCACGTAAGATTAGTGCATTAGTATCATTAGAAGGGCAAAAAGGAAATTTGGATTACACCATAGTCCTTAATTTATGCAATTTTTCTTTTTGTCAATTTCGTCACTTATTCCTCACTTCAATTGAATGGTTGAACTCTTTTTAGGAATACATTCTATACCTTTCGCCTGAGTACCACTTTGAGGTCATCCACGCCGCCCAAGGCTAACTCGACAAGATCGCCATGGCCATCATGGCCTCATCTCAAAGTTGCCCACGACATCGACGGCCTTAATCCGATGCTGTTAACCTCATCTCGAAGGTTGTTTTCATGTGGAGTGAGCGAATGAGGAGAGCCGACGACGTCAGGGGCGACGGTTGAAATAGTGCTGGCCTTATACACTTTTGGGGCCTTGCTCATGTAAAACGGGCTGGGTTTGTCACAGACGGCGGGGTTTGATTATGGACCGGGCCCAGCCAATTCGATGAGGGCACAAAGTGATCAAGAAAGCGAGAGGCCCAGCAGAAACGGCAAGAGCGAGAGGGGCTCGAAAATCTGCCGACGCCTAGCACGTTTTTTAGAGTGGTGAATCGGCACACCAAATAGGAAAGTATATTCTAAGGAGGATGTCAACGCTTATGGAATAGATCTCATAAAAGGTTGAACAGGTCCTATGAAATGATTGGTAGATAAAAGCCAATTTTAAGGGCTTGGCCCACGGCCCACATGGAAAAGGCTTTGATTGTTGCAATTCGCTTTGGTGGCATGATGCAAATTGTAATTTTAAAAAAAATAGTTGTTAAAGTTTAGCCTAATAGATAATATCGTCACTTAAATTTTAACTTGTTCAACGTAATCATTAAACTTTTGGTAAATATTCAATATATTCATTTTAGGCGTAATCGATTCCTAGTCTTGTCCTATCCCACCCAAGGATCAGGAATCGGATCAACTAGTCTTAGTCTGGTTTTGGGGCGGCCCAATGAAACCGGTGGAATTCCTATTCTACAACATTTGCATAGCTCTCCTGTAGTGTTAGTTTCATGGTTTAGGCTACTTCCATCACCTTGGCAAGAACCAAGCAAGGGATCTAGGGCACAGTTCCTACACCTCATGTGTCGCTCAATATACAATTAATATAGAAACGCTAGACAAAGAGAAGGGACACTATCGCCAACGTTGACTATGCCATTAACTGTCGAATGCAGGATTCGCAATCGCCAAGTGTTGTGTAGTTTGGATGAAATGAACTCTTGTGCTGCGAAATAGAATCTCCAAAGCAACAAAATGATGAAATGGGGAATCTAATTTAGATATGCATGTGAAGTTTGCAACCTCAATTTGAAGAACACCACATGAGAAGGCAAAAACAAAGCATTACTTTGATGCAATGCCAAAAAAAAAAAAAAAAAAAACAGAGCGAGAGAGGAGGCAAGAGTCAAGACGAGACCGCAAGAGGGAGGTGTCGACTCGTGCTTAAGTGAAAAGGTCGTCTTAGAGTTGAGTGAGTGGGACATTACTCACTGACTCAGGCAAGAGAGGGAAAGGACTAAAGAGCGAGGCACGAAGGAGTTTATGGTTTACGTTAACAGTACTATCTTTTTAAGAAACTAAAAAAATAAAGATAAAAATAACTGATCCAGTCAAGTCGGTTTGGTTCTCACCTTGGAGCCAAGAATCGGACTGGTGTCCCCTAGAACCACTTAGAATTGGTCAATCTGATCCGATTAGGTCAATTTTCAGTTCAAACGGTTCTCTATACTTACCCCTAATTCCATGAACAATTCAAATCATTAGTTGGATGATTCGATGCATTATAGTTTGATAGCACCTTCAAAATTACCGTAGACGGAATGAACACAAGGTAGAAATGCTCGAGGCTCTCAAATTTGGGCCGAATTTTGCATCTTAAACCTTAATTTGAACAAATCCAGTTCTTGGCACAGTAAGGATTTTACGAGTTTTAGTTTTAGGCCAATATCTCATTTACACAAAAGATTTACTACAAATTCCACCAATGTCTTAATCGAGACCTTATTCGTGCTTTTTTTCCCCCTTAACACGAAGTCTTCTAAAAATAAAATCACACACTGTCGATTGACCAACCCTGTATCCGCATTGATCCCCATTAAAAAAAAAAAAAAAAGGAAAAAAGGTATGGTGACATTGAGCCTGCAACAACCACCCTTTCATAGCTTTCGAAGTGAGAACGACCTCCGACAATTTCAGTGGCAAAGAGCTCTAGTGAAGTTGCCTAATTCTATGCAAAATATAATCAGACAAAAATTATAGAGACACGAGTACCATGTTCAAGACAAAGATAAACGCCAACCAAAACAAATTAGCCACCCTATTGAATTACAATAATTCCTTTTAATTTGGAAATTCAATTGGTGATGTTGTCTCATGTTTTTCGCTTTGATTAAGCAAAATTATGCTATCCGAGTAATTAGGCAAGACAATTTTATTAAGTAATCCTATTCGATTCATGATTTTTCATATAAAGGATTGACTTTGTGGTCAGACGATGAAGTATGAAAATGCAAAAATTGAAATATATATAATATCATTTATTCGTCTATTAACATGTGGTCACTAAATATTTGGAACCTACTTATTCACAATAAAAATAATTTTTTAATAGAGTATATATATATATATCTATTCGTATAGTTGGAAAATTAGATTTGAATTCAATTCAAGAGTTTAGAATTGATTACCACATTCCGATGCTGAATAACTGTTGCTGTATTGTATAATATGCCTTTTTTGCCGATAACGCATGGCTAACACATTACACCCGCCTCTCTCCTTTTCACAACCCTCCAACGACCGAAAGCGACGACCGGAGAGAATCCACGATAATGATTCCATCGGGGATGCGCACCGGACGGAGGCGCACCGCCTTATCTCAGCTCATGGGGGCAGCCCGCGCGCTGCAAGGGAGGAGGAGGAGGCGGCGGAGGGGTGGCGTAGCGGGAGGAGAAGCCGCGGGAGGGGGCATCGCCGTCAGCATCCCAGCACCCGTCGTCGAAGTTCTGGGAGTAGCTGAGGGGGTCGTACCGGAAGCCGCCACTGCCGACGGGCTTGGGCTGGGCGACGGAGAGGGTGGTGGCGATGGACTTGCAGTCCAGGTTGGCGGCAAAGCTCTTGGCGGGGCTCTTGTGCCGCTGCCGCCTCCGGTCGGCGGCGGCGCCTCTCTTCAGGCAGGGGAGCTTCAGCTTGAGGCGGCCCCAGCAGGAGAACAGGAGGTTCTTGCTGGAAATGGCATCCATGTCCATGGAACTCCGGCCTTTGTAGTCCGCAAGCTCTCTGTCTCTCTCCATCTCCGTCGCGAGGGACGTTGATAAAAAAGAGAAAAATGCTTTCTCTCTCTTCTCCTGTGGGGAATGATTTTTGAGTGTGTGGTGGCCAAAGTGAGCCCCCCTCCACTTGTTTTTTTTTTTTTTTTTTGGGCCGGGGGTTAGAGTCTAGAAAATATTTTTTTGACAATAATTGCTCGTCGGTAAATTGAAGATGTTTCACAATGAATAACAATTTATGTTCAAGTATATTCGTTGATGGTGAAAATATCTTTTATTCATTCATTTTGTAAGCAATACAAGTGATCATATATAGGAATATGTTTTCCAAATTATTTATTCTTTGTGAAAAGAACGAAACCCAACACAATATAATAAAAAAACAAGAAAATCTTTGTATCAAATAGTCTTCTCGATGACCGAGGAGCAAGACGAGTTCAGACACTCAACTATTTAGCAAGTACCCTAAAGTTCGACAACTACCGTTCAAGCTAATAGAACACAATAAGATCAATCGATGAGGGTTTCGGACAAAACTTACATTCCAAGAATGCTTAGCACCAAGCAGCCAGATGCCAACCATAATTACTGGACAGTAACACCTAACTAAGCATCATTAACCTTAAGAAGTCACTAAACCAATCAAAAGCTAAGGGGGCAATCGACATCATTTGCAGCTCAGATAGCAACCCAGATAATGATTAGCACTCGGAAGCCCGTTGAAAAATAAGGTGTGAAATCCGCGGGACCATCAGGCCACTTTGGGGAGGGAATGGCCACCACATCTTACATTCCTCTCCTGCCCTTCTTCTCTCAAAACTGTATACGCAAAGATGTTCTGGATTGAAGGATAATCCTGTAGCCGTGTGACTCAGAATGGCTCATCGAGCTCATCCACTTTGGCAGGGACCGGTCCCTTTCCGGCTTTAACGTACCCAACCAGGCATTGGATTTTTCGGGGCGCTCTCGTTCGTTCTGTTCGGTCCAGACTCTTTTTGTAAAAGGTCGAATTAGCTAGGCACATAGCACGTCGCGAAAAGGAGACCACCGACATGTCGAGCTCAAATTGACATGAGCGCACCATGTGCAGTCAACCAGCAGGCAGCAGGAAACGATGATATGAAAGACGGAGGACGATCGAGTTAGGCTGAATGAAAAGGGTCCACCCCGTGACATCAAAAGGCGAGAGAGCCTTCGATTTGAAGCTCGATATGGGGATATTTAGAGAACCCCACGGGCCTAGCAATACATGGTATATCCTATCTTTTATGATCTGGCCAAGGGTTTGCAGTAGATCTAACTACTCTTACGTGAATCGGTGATGAAAAGATACATGCTAGGGCTTTTGGCCAAAGAACCCCATTCAAGAACAAGGGCGAAACATCACATATGGAAGAACCAACCTAGGTGCTTTTACAGTTAACAGATATCTCGTTGGTTCAATTTACAGTAAGGCTAAACATATGGACACATCAGCGTGCGCGATTCTTTTCTAGCCAGGAGATGACCACCCGACCAGTTGGTATATGATGAAGGATCAAGGCCTCATGGAGACAGAACAATCAAACATATCTAGTGTCAAGTTAAGCAAACTAAACAAGCATCCGTGCCTCCAGAAATGCATGAATATCATGCAGAACACAAAGGCCGGACAACCCACTAAGCAGAAGGCAGTTTCTTCCAATGAAGCGGACAGTTAAATAACCAAAGTTGCCATTACATTAGGTAACTAGATGAAATCGTTTGACCTGTGTAAAGGCAAAAACCTTTCTCCATCACTGATCAGCAGAATTGGACAAAAAGACTATCTGTTGTATTCCGGACTATAATACCAACAGCAAAGGAAAACATTACAACACAGATGGGAGCAATTTCATATAGTGATCATCCATAACTTGCTACAAAGGAACAACATGAGCCATTTTCACCATGGATAGCTCAAAGAACAAAGGTGCACTCAGTGTACTGATCCTGCCCCGTAATGTTATACTGGATCTTGCTTTAGAAGGCAATATATGGTTTGAACCTCCCTCATGTGATAAGGAAAAAAAAGGCAACACATTCAGACTCCCGAGAGACAACGTGCCCCAAAAATTGCAGAAATCAGTGAACAGAGAACCAGAACTCACTAATGACCATATACTTGAGCATTTTGGGCTACATCTTCACAGCTACCTGTTCAGCAGAACTCCTTTTTACAACTCCTCTGGTACAAAGCTCATTGAGTAACTGAAGCGCCTCCTTGGCAAACCCTTCATGAGCTATGCCCTCAATGAGAATGGTGTAGGTAGCTTCGGTTGGTTTACACTTTCTGGAGACCATATAATCCAAGAAATCAATTGCCCGGTCAGTTTGCCTAGTCCTACAAAGTCCCAACATAATAGAGTTGTACGTAATAGCATTAGGTTTCACACCAAGTGTTTCCAATTCATGAAAGAACCTGATTGCTTCATCAACTTTCCCTTCTCTGGTTAGACCCCCTATGAGTGATGAATAGGTAATAATATCAGGTCTAAGACCCTTTTGGCGCATCTCATCCAAAAGCTCGATCGCACGGTCAGTTTTACCCACCTTCGATAACCCATCAATGACTGTATTGTAGGTGATCAGAACAGGAGAACAACCTTTGGTGCTCAGCTGATTAAGTATCTCAACTGCAACGTCGACTTTACCATCCTTACACAATGCCGTGAGCAGAGTGTTATAAGTAACAATATCAGGGTAACAGCCTCGAGACACCATTATATCCAAGTATTCAATTGCCCTTTTCATCTTCTTCTCCTTACAGAACCCATGAAGCAAAGGATTATAACTCAATGAATTTGGAGTGCAACCATAATTAGGCATCTTCTCTAACACATCAATTGCTCGACCCAACAAACCCTTACGGCACAAGAAATTTATTAGAATATTGAAAGTAACAACACTAGGAGAACAACCTTTTTGAAGCATATCAGCCAAAAGCCTCTCTGCATCCATCCACCTCCCAGTGCTGCACATACTGCGCAAGATGATATTATGAGTTATGACATTAGGTTGGCAACCGTAGGAAGGCATGTTAGTCAAAAATTTGATCGCCTCGTCTAACCGTCCCTCCTTGCATATCCCATTGATAAGTACATTATATGTAACAACATCAGGTTTGCATCCTTTGATCCTCATCTCATCTAAGAGCTTCATTGCTTGACCAACCCCACATTCCTTACAAGTAGCTTCAATTAATATGGTGTATGTAATTACATCAGGATAACACCCCTTCTGCAGTTGCAAGTCTAGAACTTGCATTGCTTGTTTCAGTTTCCCACTGTCACACAAGGTCCTCAATATAGTATTATACGTGACGACATCAGGATCAACACTCATTCGTTCCAAAACCCGCAAAGCATTGTCAATCTCCCCAGCCTTGCAATACCCACTGATCAAGACATTGTACGTGATAACATCAGGAACAGCCCCCGATTCCTCTAGAATTTCCATCACACGAGTCGCCTTCCTAGTATTACCAAGCTTACAAAACCCCCTAATCAGGCTGGTGCAAGCAATGACATCAGGAATATCCCCACGATAAACCACGCTCTCGAGAAACTTGAACCCTTCTTCCAGTTCACCATTCCGGACCAGCCGACGGAGATGATTGTTACTCTCGAATTCCTCAAGGGAAGAAGATGAAGTGACCAGTGAGGAACTCCTCCCATTTATATACCCACGAGGGGTTTTTGCCAGAATCGAGGATCTCCCATTAGAATCAAACATTTCGGCTCTTGAAACAGCGAAAACACAATCCAGCCTCTGTCTTCTACATCCCTCGGAAACCCCAAAACTTCTACTCCCAACACCATCGACAGATAACACAATCAACCGCGCCCTGCCGTCGCCAAATGCTTTAACTCTGCCGAAGTTCGAATCAGAACTCGCCCTAACACTCCATTTGGAACCACTATCCCTTCTACTTTCCCTAGGAAATTGATGAAAAGAGCAAAACCCATCATGGGTATGCTTGGCAGGCACTGCCAAATCCATTGGTTAATGGGTAACCCCTACAAACTCTCAACAGCATATTCCACTAAACCCTCCACACTTCGGAGGTCAGGAACCAAACTGCGGATTGCGAACGACTACCAAAGTGCGTCTCCGTGAACAAAAGTGAACGAGAACTCTGAATTTGGCGCAAAAGTTAGGATTGGAGAGGAAGAAGAGCTCACCCACTTGAGAAGAGCGTGACCTCGAGCAGCATATGCTAAGAACTGGCGGACTCCTGAACGCTTATCCACCCCCGCCTCCTTTGCGAAGAGACTGATGGGGATTTGGCGGTTCTTAGCGAGGTCGAGGATTTGCGTGGGATTGGATAGGACTGGGAATGGCGGAGGGAGGCTCGTGCATGGCCCAAGTGAATCAGAGCCCAACCCAGTCGGTGACAAGCAGAAGCTGATTTTCTTTGATAAACCACCTCTCGTGCACCACCAATATTATTTAAATTAATATCACAAAAAATACCAAATTAATATATTTATAATAAATTTATCTAAAATTACTTTTTTTTCCACATTGTGTTCCTAAATTAATATATTTATAACAAACTTATCTTGCGTTAGTTTTTGTTAAATTGAACTAACGCCACAAAAATCAAAAATTGTATATATGTAATAAACGGAAAGTAAAATCATAAACCGATACATTTGTTAATTGTCATGTGTCATCCAATTTAGCGATTTAATGGTAAAATTTAATAGAAACTAATGGATGTTAAATTTATCACGGTATACCGGTTTATAATTTTTGTGATAAAAAAATTAATTTGAAATAAATTTATCATAGATGCATCATTTCAGGGTTTTTTGTGATATTAACCTTATTATTTTCATTTTTGAATCATTCCAAGATAAGAAGTCCATTTTTTTTACCTTTTAATTTGAGTTTTTGACTTTTCTAATTGCCTAAGTGTCCGTCTTTGACTTTAAAAACAATTTGGAGATTTTCTTTTAAGTTATCTTATCCATATATAAATCAAAACCAACACGAATAGAACCATTTATTATCTATATAGCTAAAGTTGGAGTTGAGGTTATTCACTCGTGTTCGCCTCACTCCATGTTTGCCACTCGGTATGCCATGCGACACAATTTCACCTCTGGCTATTAAGTTTTTAGATTCATTATTTGTCGCCTGTCAATTTTTACCTCTTGTTGGATTGAAACTTCAGAAAAAACATATAAAGATAAACTATATAAAGATTTTATTTCTTATTGAGTTTAAACTTGAAAAAAAGAAAAAAAGTTAGACTATGGAAAGGATTTTCAATTATAAGATGCCATCTCTTATTGAGTTTAAACTTATGAAAATGAATTATAGAAAATGATTGCAATTATAATCTCTTGATATCTACATTATATTTATATTATTTTTTCAGTTGGATATATAATAGTGTTTAAAAGTTCAAAAATGGATTAAAAGAAGGTATACAAAGATACAATTTCTTATTAAGTTAAGCTCAAAAAAAGATAAATTAGAAAAAAATTATGATTTGCACTGACATGGCTTATTTTTGGTCTAGTTTCTTAGATAAACTTGTAAACAGCGAAAATTTGTCAAATATAAAATTTTGTATATATATTTCATTTCTCAATTATTGTTTTTGGCAATAACAGCAAGTGTAATTGTCCAATTAAATTATGAGATGTATTTGTGGTAGAAAAATTAACTTGAACGGAGATATTGCTCTGTTGGATGAACTATACTAGATAACTGTTTATCCGTATCAAATGCAAAATTTAATATATGCTTAAATCAAGTAAATGTCAATCGAAATTCCAATTATTTATTTACAGTCTTATATTGACCGATCTCAAGATAATCGACTTTTCTTGAAGGAAACTATTGCTGCCTTGCGGAATGGATGGATCTTCTAGTAGCTAGGGATAATGAACTTGCATGGTCAAATCAGGCCAGTTGAGGTTGCTAGTTTCAGGTGCCATTCTTCTGAAACTTGCTTCAAATGAAATTGCATATATCATGTTTGGAAAGCTAATAATGAGTTGTTGCATGTTCAGATTGCTCTTTCCATACATCTTGTAATATTCAAATGTTTTTTACCAAGTCAAAAAGGAGTAGTGGGACCCACTTTTGTTTAAAATAAAGAAGAAAAATAAAATAAAATGTTGAAAAGTAAAAAAAGGAGGAAAAGATAAAAAAAATTGGATGTTCAACTTATATTAAATGCACACATGACAACCATTTTTTTTTTATTCCAGACTTGTTTCTGAGATAACAATCTATTTAATAACGTATTTTCATTTTTTTATTCCACAAATAAGTTTGAAACATAAATAATAAATATAAATTTTCTACTTTTCTATTTCTTTACAGAAATGAGTAATAGTTCTCTCTTTTCTACTTTTTACTCCCTCACTCGAAGGACTCTATCTTTAACCCTAATACCAGCTTAATGCCTCTCTCACCCAAAGACTCTTCTCTATAACCCTAAGCTTACCTCAATGCTTCCCTTTGATCGACACCTCACTTAGACAATTTCAGCAGCAGAGGGTTGCTTGTGCTGTCCTTGTGCATCAAGGCCAGTGGGTTGGGTATTCCAACGACATTCCCCTCACCATCAACTCCCTCCTTGCCAACATTGACTCCGTCTCCTCATCGACCCTCACTTCACAAGACCCTCATTGCTGTCAACTCCTTCCTACTCATCCTGTCAAAAAGCCCCGAAGCTTCGTAGTTGTCCAAAGGCCTCCTTGTACTAACCAAAGGTCTCCTCTTGATTGACAACGACGACCCTCTCTCTCTCTCTCTCTCAACTTTGTTTCGCAATTGTCCAAAGGCCTTGAAGTCCGATTTTGTGTTTGTGTTGCAGATTTTGTGCTAGAATCTCCTCGACGCTTTGGCCCCCACCTCAAGCCCATCGTGCCTCTTTACAACAAGCATCTCTCCTCGGCACCTCCCGTGATTGATCGAATGGTTACATGTCAAATTTAATAAACGGATAAGACTCCATTTTAGTATAGTTTAATTGAAGAACAAGGTCAACAAATTGAAAAGACAATAGAGTAGTTTCAAGAAGCTTTTGCCATAATTTGAATTTGGATGGGATAATATAAACAATACAGTTGTTGTGGAGATTAAAGTGTATGGGAGTTTCACATTAATGTATCACTTTACTTGGGTCATTTTGTTTTAATTGTGGATGTAAGCCTTGATTTTGTTGCTAACATATGTAATTATTGTGAAAACTATCGAATAATAGCGAATGGCTAAATTTAAGAAGGATAGATTTCTTTAGTATCTCAATTTGTGTATTATGTTTGGTGATACATACGCTATTGAGGAGTATATAGTAGGAAATGCAAAAAAAGTGGTGGTGTCAAAGGGAGATGACAATGGTGGTGATAATGATGGTGGTGATGCAGTAGGTGATTTGAAGGAATTTAATGAACACCATATTGACAAGGGAGTCTTTACAATTAACATCACTACTATCCTGATTGTAAGAAGTATAAGTTGGATAGGACTTCATATTCCAAGATGAGGAGGAAGAAAAACATATATATGTTATTGACACTTGCAAAGCCATTCAACAAATGATTAAAATTCAAGACTGGTCAATTAACAAGTGGCGTTGTGACCTCACATGCTCCATCACTTTTAGACCTCTCCTCCATAAGACCTGTGCTTGTCGGAAAAAAATATTGGCTACATCTCACTTGGCAAATGAGAAAGCACCTCAAATTACACCGTGTATCTTGAGTGGGCCCAAAGTTGTTAGGCCAAATTTTTTAAAATTGAGCAACAATTATTCTCTCTCCCTTGCACTTCTTCGCCTGACCCTCCTTTCTCTCACTTCTTTGTGCGACTCTCTCTCCCTCCGAGCTTGACCACCATCGACAACCACGGCACCGCCCCTTTGGCTCTACTTGTCCTCCACTCTCTCTCTTTGGTCGATTTGCTACCTCCTCTCTCTCCCTCTCTGTCTTTGCCTAATGCTCTTGACTCCACCCTCTTTCTCCCTCCGACAAACAACCAAGCCCTTGTTTAATTGACAAGTCATCACGCACCGCCCTCCAACTCCATCTCGGTTCATCCATTGCCTCCATTGTCGCGAATCACCAACCCTCTTGATGCTGCCCCTTCGGTTGAGTCCTCTCACTCTCCCTCTATATCACAACCGAGTCCTAACCATGCGGTCTTTGCTTCTACTAACCAACATTAAGGACAATGCCTCTATTGCCTCCGCCACCGCTCATAGAATTTAGGGTAATTGCCCTAATTTTTTATCGTGGGATAAATTGCTAATGTGCTACCATGGGGTTTCTTGTTTGATGTAGAGCGGGGTTATTGTTTGTTGGCATCCCTTGACCACTGATTAAGAGGTCAGTAATTCAATATCTTTCGAGCACTTGAAAAATTATTTAAAATTTGTATTTTTGTCCTGAATTTTAAGTGTTTTTTTTGCAGTATAGTGATGCCAACTTTAATGGGGTGGAGTAATATGCGCAAAACAAGAGAGTTCAAGTTAGTAGAATCACCTACTCACTGACCAATTCTTCTTAATTTAGTTGGCAATATTTTTCTTTTTGAGCATTGCTCTATTTTCTCCTCAGCATGTCAAAATCTTTTCTTTGTAGAACATCTTATGGTGATGAACTGCTCTCTCTCTCTCTCTCTCTCTCTCTCTCTCTCTAGTGAATCAATATCTTGTTATCTAATCATTTTCTAATTGAATGGCTTAATATGAACTTATTAGCTTTAAAAGTTGGTATGTTTTCATTGTTGCTTAGATTTTTGGTTAATTGCACCCGATTCATGATTATACCCAAAATAGTTGAGGTTGAGGATTGGGCATCCCTCAAGGTGCATGAGAGCAACCCTCTATGTTAGTTTTATTTGTAAAAATCTCTTATTGGAGATTTGTGATGGATCCTTATCATTTTATGAGATTTTGTGTTATTTTTATTGGTAAATTACATTGACGTTCTTTGAGTTTTAATTAAGTTATTTGGAGACATTTATTTTCATATATTATTCTGACACCCTTTCAGTGTTGCTCAAATTAGTTAGACACAAATGTATTTGCATAAACTGCTCATTTATATATTAAAAAACTACTTCTCTCATTTTTACAATCTTTATTTCAGAAACTTATTAAAATGGTTGTTATAGTAGTTCTTGAAAATATGATAAAGGATGTCAAAGCAATAGAGATATAATTGTAAAAGGAACTTATATGAGAATTGTACTTCTTTGTATGCTTATTGGGTATATTCAAGAATTTGGTTATAGTGTGTTCATATTTTGGAGCATCATTTGACATTTATCAAACTGTTTTACTATTTTTGCATGTTTGTGCTTCCCCCCTCCCTCTCACTCTCTCACTCTCTCTCTCTCTTCCAAAATTTGAGCTTGCTTAAAAGTTAATAAACTTTGATCAATGGATTCTTGCAGAGTACCATTTGGATTTTCCTAAATCTTAACTTTTAAGTGAAAAAGGTCACCATTTGGGATTTATTTATCTTCAATATTTAAGCTAATTATGCAATCCTTATTATTCTTCTAGATTTAACTTTGAAGTTTACTGGTCGGGACTATTTTGATGTTATTTTAATCCCAATTTGGGTGTAAATTTGCACGTGTAAATTTATCGGATGATTGAATCGGAGATAATTCTTCATTTGTACTATGTGAAACATATTTTGCTTTCTTACGTAACAAATGAGATAGTTATATTTTGTTATTTTAATTATAGCATGAAATTGGACCTTTTGCACATGTAATGCGTGATATGAAAAAAAACTATAAGTTTATAATGGGAATGATTTTATCAAACAAATTTGAAGCATATCATAAGTATGTGACATGTGTAATTAGTAAATAATTTGGTCTAAAGAAGGGTAATTTGGTTAAAAATACTAAAGAGAAATAACCCAATGAACTTTTGTGTGTAATTGTAAAGGGTATTTTGTCAATTCAGCCGATGAACAAAAGAAATTTGAGAGATTTGAAGTTAAATGTGGATGTCTCGCTCATATCAAGTTTAAAGTTAATAATGGTGTTTATAAAGTCATAGAGTATATTTTTGAGCATAATCATGCATTTATTCCAAAAATTAAAATGCATTTAATTAGATGTAGAAGAATCTCATCTTTGACTTGCAAGGGGTGTTTTGATTAACATGATTAAAACTGGCATTTTTTTAGTAAATGAAGTAGGAAGAAGCAAAAAATTTATGTTTTAACTTGTGCAATTGTCAAAAATATTTACAGACAAAAAGATTCAAAAGTATAAGCAAAATCAAAATTTTTTAGTAAATAAAATAGGAAGAAGCAAAAAATTTATGTTTCAACCTGTGTAAATGTCAAAAATATTTGCAGACAAAAAGATTCAAAAGTAAAAGTATGAGAGATTGTCAAAATCTTCTAAATCATTTTCATAACATGAAAGAGCAAAACCTAATGTTTTCCTATGCTGTACAAAACAAGTTCCAATGTTGATCAAAATGGTAGGTTGATAAATTTATTTGAATAGATATTTTATCAAATTTTGATTGTTACTGTTTCGAATGACTGTTTCATTGATGTCCCGATATTTGATATCACGTATTGTATCAACAAATATAATATGATATGCGCAACTTTTGTTAGGAGTTAATCACTATTGGAAGAATGTATTATTTGATTATACATTTTTATTCGACAAATCTGCCGAATCATTTATTTAGTTAATTGAATCATTTTTCAAGTTTATGGGAAATAAAGCTCCGAAAACCATGTTCACTAATTAAGATCAAGCCATGGCAAAAGCTATTATAACGGTATTTACAAATACATAATACCATTTATGCATTTGGCACATTGGGAGAAATGCTAGTCAACACATTCCATATATTTATAACAAGTCAAGTTTTAAGGATAAATATTTATTAGCGGTTATATATAGACATAAATCAAATAACGAATTTTGAATCTGTTTGGAGGTAAATGGAAAAAAAATGTGGTATTGAGAATAACAGCTGGCTTCATAAGTTATACGATTTTAGATATAAATGGAGTTTAACTTTTGGTCGTGATATTTTTACGTATGATATAATATTAAGCCAAAAGAGTGAGAGCACTACTAATGTCTTCCAACGTATGATGAGCAAGACATCGACCTTTGTAACATTTGTCCACTACTATGAAAACAAGTAAAGCACATGGGAGAAATTGAAAGCTAAGACGATTATAGTTGTTGTGGAACGCTTAAATTCATGGTTTTGCATCACATCTTGATGCATGCTTGCTTAAGTGTATACTTGTACCATTTTAAAAGGTTCAACGATGAATTTATCCAAAGTCTTTTTGAAATATTTCAAGTAGTACATTTGATTGATTTATTTATTCATTTACTCTTAAGTATATGGAGTTTAATGTGAACATGTTATCATATTTGACTATGTAACTCTTCAATTTCTTGTAAATGCGAATTATTTAAATCAAAAGGGTGGTTATATCGCTATGCCTTGAAAGTGTTGAGTGAAAACATATTAGTTATGAGCATTCCATCCATTTATATTTTGAAAAGATAGACTAAGGATGCAAAACAAGGGATTGTAAATAATGAATTTGATCATTTGTTAGAGGTTTCATTTAAATTTAATAGATTTTCCACATTAATATAACAATCTTTTGAATTGATGGTTTGGGAGTCAAAGATAAAAATACTATGAAAATAGTGAGGAGAAACATGGAAAAAGTAAATGTTAAAATTTTATCATACAAATCAAGTGTGGTTGTGACTAACGATACAAGTGGTAATGATAATGATGTTTTTTTGTGCGAGATTTTGGTATTGGACCCCCATCAAAGGAAAGGAAAATTATTAAATTATGAACGGCTCAAAACTCAAGTGAGAAAAAGAAGAAAAATATAAAAAAATAACATCCCAACGTTAATAGAAAGTCGAGGTGAATAACATTATTTTAATTAACATGATTAGTTATTATTATTTTATAGAGTTGGTTGTTCAAGTAATATATGATAAACCTTATTTCTCAAATTATTTGAGTAATTCAAATTAGTCTTATTATGTCTTTTATCCTACCGATATTAGTAATCCTATAGTAAATTCAAATTTTCATAATAATGTATGTCTTCCATTTGTATTTATATATTACTAATTTGGTCAATTTTTTTTATATAGATGCAGTAGTCATCATACATCATGCCACCAAAGATTATGAATGGACTTTGCTCATTTTCTAGTCATGTATTTATTAGTTTGATATTTATTAATTTGGTATGTTAATTTAGGTTCGTTTTGCTAATGGAGTTATTTATTACATGTAAATGTGATCGCTATATATCATGCCGTCAAAAATTATGAATGGAATTTCCTCATTCATTAGTCATGTGCTTATTATGAAATCGTATTAGATTGTAACGTTATTTCATCTCATTATTACTACTGTAATATTCATTATTTATGGTTTATTTTGTCCATCCTGTACACAATTTGAAGATGAAGATGACAGACCCTCTTCTTCAAAGAAGAAAAAGAAAAAAGATACCCTTTTATCAAAGGTATCTTGATGGAGATCCAACTGTTGGACCTCTAGGAGAAAACGGTGGTAAATACCAGTTTATTGTCTTCTATGGACCACCTAAAACTCCTAAGGTAATCTCACCTCCACCTCCCTGCAAACCAATTACTCCTCCTCATCAACCTCCAACCAAACCCATGATCACTTCCCCTTTCTACAAGCCCATTCAAAAATGGGTCAAGAAGAATCCTTCCTGTCCTTTAAACTTACCAAGACCAAGCACCTGTATATCCCACCCAGTTCCACCCCTTGTTTTACCCAGCATATGCATGTTCCACCCTGATGACTTCCCTCCACTCGAGGCTACCGAATCATCCGAAACCAGCACTTAGCCCCGGAAATTTCCTCCGCTGGAGAAGTTCTCCGACACTCACCAAAGATTCCAGCACTCTCCCAAAATACCAAATCCCACTGGTCTTGATGCACAAGGACAACGGAAGCAGCCTTCTCGCGCCGAAACCGTCTTGAATTGGCAACCGAAAATGCTTTGGCCCAAAATGAGCTTCTTGGCAGTGTTTGCTACACGTCTTAAACGTGTAGATAAGACTACCGACTTATCTTGCCGTATGTTGAAAGACTTCCAGAAAAGGCTTCATTTGCTAGAAACCAAGCAAGCACCTCCTAGCCATTATTTGGAAGATCAAAAGCCAGAAATTGAGAAGCTCAAAAGGCAAATTCAAATTCTCGAAGTCGGCCAGTCCTTCACTCCAATTGACCCACCTTTCTTCCCCTCTCCTTCTTTACCACCCAAACCAGAATCGTCTCTAGGATCATCATCCTCTTTTGCTGCTGTTCTTAGCTCAGCTGCTCCTCCACCCCAGAACAATTTTTTGATTCTCAGAGAAAAGCTCCGCAAGCTTAAACAAAAGCAGAAGGAGTCTTTCACTCCTACAGGATCACCATCTCCTCCTGGTACACCTGAACACCCACCTAGTGATCATCCCCCCGGAAACCCACCTGCTACCTTGACCATTTCTAATCCCATTGAGACTTTTCTTCGACAGCAGATTCCTTCAATTGCCGTCATCAAACCATCCACAGCTACACAGGTTGAAACTTCATCTCGAATCTAATTTCGATGTCTTTACCGAATCGATCTCTTCGGAAGACGATCTGTTTATGGCAAATAGTGTCAAAGACGAAGATATATTTTCGAACCGAAATACATCACCCGAGCAACCTGATGCAACCCAGACTTTCACTGCATCGTCCTCCAAAGTTTACTTTACCTTGGATGACATCCCATATCATAAGTGGCCTGATCGACTCCAAGAATTTCATGCTTGGCTCACCACCAGGCACATTTCTGAACCCAGTACCTATGATATTCTCCTGGAATTTACCGCGCTTTACAGAGCACTTAAAGATTGGTGGCATACGGCCTCCGAACAAGACCGGATGTACTTCTTGACTCAGCCATTGGATAATGCTATCCAGATTATCCACATGTATTTCATTAGCAAACCTGAAGACTCCAAAGAACTCAAAAGAAAGGAGTTTTTTGACCGAAAATGTTGCTCATTAAGGCGTAAAGATCTTGACCGACATTTCCAAGCCATGATCAAGTTATTTTATTTACTTGGTGCAGATTGGAATCTCAAGCCTATTTTCTTGGCATCCATCCCAAGAGAATTAAGTCAAGCTGCGAAAAAACCCTCCAACAAATGCGACAAAAAAGCCTCACGAAGCCACCCTTGGTGATATCCAACAGGCAGTTCATATCGCCATAGAAGAACTCTGTCTCCGCAGAGAAGCCTTCTGGAATTTCCTCAAAGAAGACAGACATCTTGATAAGGCATGCTTCAAACCCGGTTTGAAGATAAAGTGTCCTGTGGATTGCTCCGATCCCTCTTGCACAAAGCTGCAAAAAGAAAAGACACTTTAGAAAGTTTTCCTTCAAGAAGACACGCAAAGGAAAAAGTAAAGGTAAATGGAAATTCTTGCGAAAAAGCCATCATCGCTCCTCCAAAAAAACGAAGCAAAGACATGATGCTATGTTTGCAACAAAAAAGGACATTTTGCAAAAAATTGTCCAAAGGCCAAGAGTCGTGGGAGCCATTTGATTGATAAAATCGCTAAGAGCACCGGCATCCAACTTGATGATTCGACATTGAGTCCGTCTTCTCCTTAGACGACCAACCATCGAAAAATACCCTCTGTGCTATTCAAACATATAGCTCAGACTCGGCCTCGGATTCTGAAAATGATGTCTTCACATTCTTCCCTGATATTCCAGACCACATTCACACCACTGAACCAATACACCACCCATATATCCCCATCCATATCCTTTTGTCCAAATATCATAAACCAATCCCTTTGGTGGCACTCATTGATACTGGAGCAAGTTCTTCCATTCTAGACACTAAAATTCTCCTAGAAGAGTTATGGAAGCCATACACCAGGTATTTCAATTCAGCTTCTGGTGACACATTTGCTACCAAGTATCGAAGTAAGCCAATTACCATTCAATTCTTTCCCCAGTATTCTATCACCACCAGAGTCCTTGGTTCCAGATCCCCATACAAAGATATTATCATTGGCTGGGACATTCTGACCCAACTCCCCAAGCTCAGAATACTTTCCCGTGGTTTACGTTTCAAAAATCAGTTCAGGGAATTTGTAGAAACCAAACGGTTCTATGCACTTGAACCCACCTTGTTTGACCCAATCATCCAGAGTTTAATTTCCTCTTGTCTTTGAGTCACATTCCGAGTTTTCCCGGACACTGCACCCAACCCTTATGGAAAAACTCTCGGTTTTATGTCAAACTCCTATTCAAGAAGAATGAAGACATTAATCCGACGAGAGCAAGTCATTCGGAATGAGCCCACAACACCTTGCACTTGCACAACAAGAATGTGCGAACTGCTGCACAAGATCTCATTGAACCATCGACTCTCAATGGGCATGTGAAGCATTTTATGTCAACAAGCGAGCTGAACAAAATCGTGGAAAAATGAGGTTAGTAATTAATTATCAACCTCTCGAATGAATTCCTCCAGGATGATAAATTCCCATTACCCCATCGAAATTCCCTCTTTCTTAGCCTTGCTCGAGCAAAGATTTACTCAAAATTCGATCTTAAGGCGGGATTCCGCGGTTGGGAATTGACCAACCGCATGCACCCAAGACAGGGGTTACGTATCCCAAACCAAAGACTTTCAATGGACAGGTTGTTCCTTTTGGCCTTAAGATCGCACCTTCCCTTTTCCAAAAGGCTATGTGCAAAATCTTTGAACCAATTCTTCCAAACTCCCAAATCTATATTGATGACATCCTTTTCCTGATGAACAATCTCATTGCCAACTCTTGACACAATTTGCTGATATTGTAAAAAGGCATGGCATTATGATTTCCCAGAAAAAAATGATTATTGCCCAAACAGAAATTGAATTCCTTGGCATGCACTTGAAAGAAGGAACTTATTGCCCGGAACCCCATATTGCAGAGGAACTCCAAAAATTTCCTGAGAAGGATCTCAATACCAGACAAGTCCAGCAATTCCTTGGCATTGTAAATTACTTGCGAGATTTTATTCCTCATATTTCTACATATCTCAGACCTCTCCAAAAGATGCTCAAAAAGAATCCTCCCTCATGGGGACCCAAGCAAACTCAAGCTGTTTCTCAGCTCAAGCAACTTTTACAGCATCTTCCTCCCTTAAAGATCCCATCTACTGGCAAAAGAATCCTCCAGACTGATGCCAGCGACAAATATTGGGCAGCCATTCTTTTAGAAGAAATTGATGGGAATAGGCATATTTGTGCCTACAAAAGTGGTCGATTCTCCCAAGTAGAAATTCATTACCATTCCACTTTCAAAGAAATACTTGCAGTCAAATATGGCATCAAGAAGTTTGAGTTTCATCTCATTGGACACCATTTTCTTGTTGAAATGGATATGTCTTCATTTCCCAGGATGCTCAAATTCAAACAAAAGCAAGTCCTCATCCACAATTACTCCGGTGGGCTGAATGGTTTTCAAAAAACTCATTCGAAGTCAAACACATTCCAGGGACAAAGAATGTCCTAGCCGACTTCTTATCCAGACCAAAAGAACCAGTTCAAGCAATTCACATGTACGTCAAGAAGGAATCTCTCTCAGAAACATACCGCACCACTGACATGCAGTGTGGATGGCCGAGTCTTAAATACCCTTCTGAGATTCCATTGGCCATTCGACATAATGTCTTGAAAGAAAGACTTCCGGAATTAATGTGGGAATATCGGCTCCGAATTTTTCGTGAACATGGCGGCCTAATGCTCGGACCCGGATGGACTCCATCCACAATATCCATTTATCCATCCCCTTCGATGATCTCCGAATGATGCATTTCCCGAAGATATGAAATGGTTACTTTGGTACATGTTCAACTTGTACACAATAGCCATTGAATTTCCTACTGAACAAATTTTGCAGGTTTTCATCAAAGAAGCAGCTGGACGTGACCATAACCAGAAATATCTCCTAGATGTTTTTGCATGGTTCAAACCACTCCAGTATTGGAAAGAACTCTTCAAAATCCAGAATCGTCAAGGAAGGCCCGAACCAGAACGTCATACCATTGTTCTATTCCACCGCCCATGGACATATTGCCATCCCACTGGATGGATCTCGACACACCTTCGTCATTGAACGTCAAGTTACAAGTCTCAAGTTTTTCAAGAATCTCGCACAAATTCATCGACACCGCCCTACTCCATCACCACCAGCGGATCCTCATCAAGAGAACTCCGAGAGAATCCTATGCCGGGAAAATCGCACCATCCCACCGAAGCATGGCCATCCGCCCAGTGTCCCCTGTTTCTTGGGACCACCTCGACGCTTGGGATCCGATGAGAGAAAAGATCCTAGAAGCCCTCCAGATCTTTCAACAAAACAATCCAGACTCCTCCACCCCCTATGACCCATGGGGGGGACCACTTTCCCAAGATCCGTGGGGAGACACCCCAAATTACGCCCCTTTTTCCGGCACTTTCGGTGCTAGCTCCTCTCGTCCGCCGGACTATCGGCGGAAGAAATAGAGAATCTCATTCGCGCCTTTAAAAGAGAAAAAGATGGAAGCTCCGGTCCATCCGATATGGATGAGGACGCGCCGCTCGGAGAACAGATAGCTCATCATAGCTCTGATGATTCAGACTATGACTACAATGCTAGAGACGGAAGAGACAAATAAAAAACGTCCTGAAAACACTATACACCGGTACTGTAGCACATTGTTCACTGTTCATTCAGCCTATTTTACTGTAGCACCTAGCGAAAATCCACTGTTCATAGCTTGTCACGGGTTTTCCTCCTATGTTTGTAGCCTATTAGTGGCTAGTATGCTTTCATAATTGTGTCCCGAACATGGCTAGTCACCATCCCTTGTCGTTTGTATCCTCCTTTGCCTATATAAGAGCAAGGAGTCCCCATTGTAAGATCCATCGAGTGAAATAAGAAGTGTGTTGTGTACTCTACTTCCAGCATGATCTTCTAAACACTCACATTCTCTTCTAGTCCAAAACGATGGTTCTGAACAAACACTATGATTGAGAAAAATCTGAGTATGCTCGCACTTGCCCTTAGGGGATCCTGTGCATCAGAATTTTCGATATTCTGGAGATTACTATGTTCTAAGCTCATAACTTGAGAAGCAACTTGGTGGCTAACAGGCAGTCCCTTTAAGGCTTGGAGAGCCGTGTGTGGGATAGCATACCTGCCACAAGTTTGCAACTTAGTTTATGGATTTAGTTTCATAGGACTATTTTGAGTTAGGTACAACTTGAGTTTTCTCTCGTAGGATTATTTGAGACATATTTATCTTAGCATTTATTTAGTAAATGCCATTAAATATCGGGATTATCAAACTCATTTTTGCATCCCAAGATATATGATTTGAATGATTCCATAATAACACAAATGTAAATAACGCGTAATTCTTGGATAGGACAATCTTCATCAATTGCTTCTTAATTAAGAAAAACAAAGTTAGAATATGTAAGACTTTTGTGTTGTAATTTCTCTACTTTTGTAAATGTATTTGGTTAAAACATTTCAATGCTAAGAATCGATTATAAACGAAATGTTCATAACTATATGGTATTTTTCTATTAAGCCAAAGTGGTGTTTAAATTTGATTGTATTTAAGTTTGAGTGGTGTAGAGTGCTATGCTTCATATTATTTTGATTGTGTTTAAGTTTGAGCAGTGAATGATGAATTTAAAATATGCTGAATTTGGCGTTATAATTTTGGATGATTAGGGTAATTATTTGGAGATTATATGTGGAGAAATCATTTATTTCTTATAGTGAGATTTTCAAATTCATGTGATGCGAAGAGAGTGCGTACAATTCCTTTTCTCTCACTAACATTTTAGTTTGTAATATTCCAGCAGACACATTTTCCTTCCATTGCTAGTTTGTGGACTATATTATTGTATTTCATGATGTTTTGTAGCTTTGGAAACTAAATTAAAAAAACTAAAATGTTCATGTGCTCATAAATAATGAAAATGTCACTTTAGTATAGCTCTATATCATTTGGTCTCATGCAACATGTACCGATACTTACAACATTATGGGAATGTGATCGCGTCAACATTTTCATTTTACATAGGTGAGTGGAAATTGCATACTTAGTTTCTTAGTTTTGCACAATAGTGCAAATTCATATAATGTTAGTCTAAAGAATTTTGACTATCCTAGAACGTTCACAATGAACTCAAGATATATTCCACCATCAATCCATAAGAAAATAAAATTATAAATTCCCAAAATATATTCAAATGCAAATAGCATCAACAATTAGATTTTAATATAGTTATCTAGTATAACATTTGCTCCACAGCATTAACATTTGACTACACAATGACAATAATAAAAAGAAATCTAATATAAGCAATAGAAAAAACTTGAAACAACATATCAAATAGACACAAAACATCAAAACTGTACATGACTTTTTCTTCCAAATGTTTAGATGGTGTTTCTTAGATTTTGACTAGCCGAATCAAACTATATAAACAAAATTCATAACCCACCACAGATATACAAAACATGTCTAACTTATGAACAGCCTAACAAACATCTTCAAGTTTACTAATTCTCAAAATATGTCAAATTTTGGAGCTAAAATTATCATAAACATTAGCACAACAAATATCTCGAATATAGAATATTTTTTATTTACGTTTGCCAAATCTTGTTTCATTTTAGCCACAAAAGCCTTCACTTCGGCATTCATCGAACAACCTTCATCCTCATTATGGGTTGACATTAGTTCTTGCTCGACATAACTCTAGCAAAAACTTTTGAACATATTCATTGCCGATTGATTAATTTCATCATCAACCCAAATAAAAGAATTAAAACTTTCTCTTCTATTAGCAATCATAGTATCTTCTTCCTAAATTGTTCTTCACCATTGCCATTGGTGGATGATATTTGAGGCTATAATAGTAAAACACAAACATATCGTTGTTAATTAGAGGGGTCGATATCATCAATTTTGACATATAGTCTGATCTTTTCATAAATTTGCAAAACTAATCTACAAGAAAAAAGTGATTCCATCATTTGCAAGGGAAAAAGTGAGGATAACATAAGATTTAAGAAAATTCAAAGGGACACTCAGCAAGTATCAATTGATCAAAATTCATTAAATTCGAATTTTGGGGAAAAATGAGAGAGTGGAAGCACAAACATACAAAATTAGTCAATAAATGTCAAAGTTAAGACCCGATAAGCACATGGAAGGTAGTGGCCTTAAAACCCAATAAACACATAAAAAGACACCTGATGACCTAAACAAGCAAGTAGAGCATTGGCGTTAGAAATGTAGCATGTATGACCTCACATGATTAAATGAAAGTAGACAGCCATAACAATGAAGGAGCAACAAGGGAGACAAGAAAATAAAAAAAATGATAGAAAAATCAAAAGCAATATCACAATTGCATCCTTCCACTAGACAATAATATTAAAATTAGGGATTAGCTAAGTTTCCAAATATAAAACAATGAAATTGCAATTGAAATTGCATTATGAGAAATATTTTCATTTTTTAATCAAACTATTCATCGCTATTAAGTAGTAAGGTATGTGCTTGAGATTTAATTATGTAACCATATTTTCACACAAGTCACACATCTAACAATAATAGCTTAATTTGTTTTAGTTGACAAAAAACCATCAAAAGACATATAAACCTTAGGTGAATATAAATCGAGTAACTTTTCCAAATTAGGCAATGGTTTTCCACACTCACATACACAAAGTTCCATCACTATGCACACTTATTCAACATTACCCACTAAATTTTTAGTGTGATGTAAAAAGGCCTTATGGTACAATATAAAATGATCTTTTAATAAAGTTTGCAATAATAATATAGCAAGCTGAATGTCGGTTATAATGCCATAGGATAACACTGTAACTTAAATGTTGCAACCATTCACAATTTCTATGGTAAGGTATCGTTCATTTATCTCTAGGTAAAGATGCATACGCCATAACCGTCAAATTAACCTTTAACATGGTTTAATAATGGAATGTTGAACATTGAGCACAAATCATTGCTAATAAGGTAACGCAAGTCATATAACAAAAAGAGGGGAGAGGGAAAGAGGAGTAGACAAAAGTAATGTTTACAATTTTCATGGAAAGTTATAAAGAGATGAAAACCTCTGAGTAAATTGCAACACCAAAAAAAGATCAATGTGAGCACTCCATTAGCATAAGGTCCTTGTAACACATCTCATTGCACTCTTCCACACCTAAAAATCCAGCAGCTAGTCAATAAAAGTAGGATATCAACAAAGGATGCACGGACTCACTGAAATTGATAGTAACAAATAATGAATAGACCCACTGAAATCAATGACAAAAATTATAACCCTTGCTCTGCATCAAACAGTTCCTTCTTTTCCATCTTAGAATCCAAAAACAAAATCGAGAAAATGAAATACATACCGCTCATGAATTTGAATCTTGATCTTAAAGACACCGTTGGTGTACATGAACCCTTCTTATCTAAATTTTTTTGGCTTAGCGTGGTGGCTCGTTTGTTGGACAAGGGCTTAGGGGTCTTGGAAGGAGAGAGAAGGGGCAAAATGAGGGCTTAGGCAGCGTTGGAGAGAGAGAAAATGGGCGGACTGAAGGCTTGGAGAGAGAAAAGACAGATCAAGATGAGTTGGAGCCGGAGGGGTGAAGCGAGGGATCATCAATCGAACGCGGTGTTTGTTGGTTGGTGGCATAGTGGTTTGTCCATCGAACAAGGGCTTGGGGGTGTCAAAAGGAGAGTTGAGGGCTTAAAGAAAGTAGAGATAGAGTAGGACGAGCCGGAGGGGCAGAATAGGGAACCGTCGGTCAGGTGTGATGATATTTGGTCAATGTGCGATGGCTCGAGAGTTTAGGGGTGTTAAAAGCAGAGAAGAGAGAAGGGACATATTGAGGGCTTGGAGAGGGAAGAGCTAGATCAAAGGTCTAGAGAGATAGAGAGAGAGTGCAAGGAAGAGAGAGTTTTCAAAAAATTTCATTGACAATTAGGCCCCACAAGAAAACGTAGTGTGCTTTGAGGTACCTTTCCATTTGCCACGCTGAAACATAAGATACAGTTAATATTTTCTTATAGTTGCCATCCTAAATGGCATGCCGGACTTAGAGTTAAATCTTTACAACAAAGCTGTAAACTTATCACGCCTTAATGCCACTTGGAGAGAGGCTTTTATCATATCTTTTCTTGAAGAAGACGTAAATTTCCTGAATCTTTTTAAGTAGATGTTGATAAATATATTATGAATTTAAATTTGGATTAATTTCACACTATGATTTATGTATTTAAGATACTTTGGCTTATTTATTTATGATGCAATTATGAAAACTTTATGGTTATTGTTGATTGTTACCTTAGTAATATGTTGTGTTTATATTCTTATTTTGTGTGATAGCATAAGTATATATAGAAGGGGATGAAAGTAGTGTGCATAGTGATCAAGTAGCAATAGTTGAATCAGTTGAATAGAACTTTGATGATTTTGATATTTATATACTAAGAGCATGATCGCATTGTTATAGGGGATATATCTATGTACACGAGAGAACCTATTAAGGTTAGCATATTGTCAGGACTTGAATGGATAATGGAGGTTTTTCATGGACATTCGGATAGAATATATGAAACTTAACTTTTGTGATTTAATGAAAGTATGAGGTTAGTTGAAAGATAATTAATATATTAAGGTAGATAAACAAATTAAAATCTTCTTATATATGATTTGTCGCAAAAACTCAAATAGAGATTTATGTTAAAGATTCCAACATTTGGGACAAACTATTAGCAAGTACTTCACTATAGTATTGAAAGCAGTTCTTAATCTAGTAAAAAATATTATCATACCATTTATTTTTTGATACCGTTCAAAAAATGAGATTCTTGTGGATTTCAACTATAAACTTCACTTCAAAGTAGGATTTTCATATATTTATTTACACCATCAATTTCATTTCATTGCTAATCTAGTACGATGTTAATCTTTGATAAAATGACAAGGTTGCGTAGCAGCTATTGATGGTATCCATGTTTATGCTTTTGTACTTGTATCAAAGCATATCCCATTTAGAGGCGGAAAATGAATTATTTCTCAAAATGTGATGTGTATATGTTTGTCTGGTATGAAATTTACTTTTGTGTATACTAGTTGAAAATAATAAAATAACAATTATTGGGGGCTATCGACAACAATCGAGACTATTCGCTTAGAAATTCCTCGATCATCATAAGATATTTGTTTGTTTTACAATGAGTAATTTTCTTTATGATTATATTGCGGTTGCAAATCGTGACTAATATATGATTACCTTATTATATACTACATGGTAGATTCTAATTATAATTAACTCTAGGGTTCTTAACTCATAGCAAAGATAAATTGTATTATCTAAATAATTATAGAAACAAAGCAAGATGGCCAAGAATAGTAAGAGAGTTGTTCAACTATAGGCATGTTACATGCGATGTATCAATCGATGAGTGAACTAAGATGAACATGCTTAGGAAAAGTATTGTCAATAAGATAACAATAAATTATAATATGTTTGAGATATCTATGAAATTGTGTTTTCAACTTTTATAATGTATTTTTATTATTTTATATTTGAGGATTTTCTATCTTAGCTGTTATAATGTGATGTTGAATTTGAGGGTCTCCATTATTTGTAGTGGTCCTTTATGACAAGCTACATCACACTTTGAAAAATTTGCTACAAATTGTCTAACACCTTCTATTTTGTTTCTTTCTAAAATGGCTACGCATGAATTAGGATTAACATGCATCGAGCATATGTACGCCGGACGCATATCATGACTTTTTGTATGGTAGACTGGTTGCTATTGGTAGCGATTGGCACGCCACGTTAGCATTAATTTTTCACGATTTTTTCATTTGTTTGTATGTGGCACACTAAAATATTGAAGATGATGTCTCTTGACACCAATTTCTTCCCTCAACAAATTACCAATCCCCACAATGTATAATTGTCAAGTGGCAAGCCTTACGTACCGACCGTAGCAATATATTCTTTTATTGGAGAAAAACTTGAAAAAATTAACAAAAAAGGGTTCCAAAAAACATTTAGGAGATGGGTGCAAATATATATCAAATTTGTTGACCATAACAATACATTCTTTATATGATGTCTATTCTCTTTTATTTGAGAAAAAAATTGAAACAAATAACAAAAAATTAGGTTCCAAAGAACACTTTAGAAGTTAAGTGCAAAAACATTTGAAATTTGTTGACCATAACAATACATTTTTTAAATAATGTCCATTCTCTTCTATTAGAGAAAAACTTGAAAAAAGTAACCAAAAAAGGGAAAGTTTCCAAACAACATATTAGGAGTTGGGTGCGAAGGCATTTGAATTTAATAAGAACGAACATCTCACTTACTCCAAAATAAAAAATTCATTTTAGGAAATAGAAATTTTATGCTATTGTCAAACGAATTTCTGAAATACAAATTTTTTATTGTTATCAAACACATTTTTTCTTAAAAACTCATCTAGCGAAATCTCATTATTGAGTTGTTGAGCTTTGGAATTTCATGGAAATGAGGTTTTATGGCATTTTAGAGTCATGGGTTTTAACATGAATTATTTTGGCGTAATAGTTTTGTTGAAGCAAGATTTTAGGATTTTGTGGCCAGTTTCATGTTGAGTTTAGGCTTGAGTAACTGCTTTGAGTAAACAATTTATTGGTATATAAGAGTCGTTTTGTTAGTATTTAGGTATCGTGTAGCCTTCTCATAATTGAGGTATTGTGTTACTCAATTTTAACATTATTTCTCGATTATTTGATAGAGCCATGAGTTCGACGATATGTGTATCATTTATTGTTTGGTTGTAGGTGACGAGATAAGTGATACTATATTTTCTTTAGTTTTGTAAAACCCATACCTTGAAGTACACACACATACATATATATATATTTTTGAATTGAGAAAAGCATTTTTATTGCACCAAATGAGATCGAGTAGTTACTATCTTTCGATTAATTGAGAATGGTTTAAAAAAATATATTATTAAATGTGTCGTTATATTATGTACATGTAATTGCTTTGCAACTAGTTTATGGAAAATGTTTATAAATGATTTAAGAAATGGATTTATGTTGCAAAAAGTTATTTGCTTAGTTTATGAGATTGATTTCTCAATTGAATTTCTAATATTGGAGGATGGTTATTTGTACCAATTATTGTTGTGAGCCCATTGAGAGTCATGTGGATATGCACACCGAGTTTATAATATCATTTTCCATCAAGCCACCGATTTTGTAGGTAAAGACCTTGTTAAGAAGGAATCTTGGTTGTCTTGTTACTAGGTGTTATGTTGTGATCATAGTAGAATATTGAACAATCCATTGGTTGATGAAATCTTGTTAACCAAATGTTCTACTATTTAGAACAAAATTCTACAAAGTTGAAAGCACATGAAGTCCCATGATTTATACATGATATGATGTGTGGTTTGAGTAGTGTGATATGACTTAAGTAGCGTATGAATGTTATTGCATAGCCATTATCACACAAATGTATAGTTATGTATTTTTCTTATTTATGTAGAAGATATATGTGACAAAGGGGTTAAGTGGCGCAGCAAAGAGGTGTTTATAATTTCATCCTCCATGATTTGTGGTGACGATGTCTCGTTAGTCTAGATGGGTCTTGACTAGTGACTATAGAGAATAGGTATTGTATATTGGCGAGCTACTATTATGAAATAATATGTTATATGAATATTTTATGTTGTATTGTCCAGTTATTTTCATTTGCATATCATGACATAAAAGATAGTGCAATTTTTTGTTCATTTAGCATATACCAATATCTTAAACTTGTCTTGATATCATATTATTTTGTTTGTACCGAATTGAGTAGTAAGGTGATTTATTACCTTAGATTTGAATATTTCATTTGCTGGGTTTTGATTCACTTCTTTATTTTACAAATGTGTAGGATGGATCCTCCTTCCGTGCTATGATTCGGAGTACTTATGCATTATGAAAGTGATAATCAAAATGTACATATATTGGGGTTTGAAATAGTATATATTCAATGGACTCCCACTATTTGGGTTGAAGAAGGGCTACTAGAGTTAATTTATCATCATGATGATAATATGCTGACACCAATGCGAGATTGTAGGACCCTCGAGGGATTCGATAGTCCATCTGGTCATGACGACGGAGGTTACGTCGCACTAGCCGAAATCACAAACCCTCAAGTTAGACAATGATTTGAATAATGAAGAAACAAGCTCTTAGTTAAGTACGAGTGTAACAACGCTAGTCTGATCCAACCTTCTTCCTAAGATTACTGCGTTGCTTTCTATTTCATTTCAGATGCTCACATTAATACTTGCAAGATGGACATAAAAGAAAGACGCATACGTACATTATTTAAACCAGTTAAATTTCCATTATTAATGATGTGACTGTTCTTGCACGTGTTTAAAGGAATGAAAAATAAGTTAAGGAAAATGTTTCGTGTTGCGAGATACATTCCGGGAGCGATGATAATATATTATCCGCAGTAATGCGAACGAGCACATATTTGAATCTGCCATATTGAAGGTTTTCTCGACCAGAATCCATGCGCATCGTTCCATATATATTTAATTTCCATAAATCAGACTCTCAATATATACTTCGTATTCTATTCGTTGCCAGCTACGGCGGGAGCAGCAGCCGCAGGAGGAGGAGGAGGCGCGTCGTGTTCGCTAATCATGATTAGTACAGATCGTACAGGAAGCTGCAAAACCCTAATCCCTTCGAGATTAACAACATAATTAATCACTTTCCTCCTCTTCTCTCCCGCCTTTCATCGCTTCTTCTTCTTCTTCGGTTCTTCTTCTTCTTCTTCTTCTTCTTCTCCTCCTCCTATTCTCTCTCTCTCTTCCTCGCTCGATTTCGTTCGGCTAGTTGAGGAAGCGACCGCTGGAGATGCAGTTCGATCGCCGGAGTCGCGGCAGGGCGGGGCGGAGCGGATTCGAGCGGCAGGTAGGTACGACGACTTTAACCGATCTGTGGTCGGATCGGTGGAGAATGAGATGGCGCTTTGGACGCGGTTCGGTGCTGCTCGCGGTTTGATTTT
This sequence comes from Angophora floribunda, assembly GCA_014182895.1. NCBI lineage: Eukaryota > Viridiplantae > Streptophyta > Magnoliopsida > Myrtales > Myrtaceae > Angophora > Angophora floribunda. The sequence continues at coordinate 17,272,592 of CM024710.1, forward strand.
CCCCGCGTGAGATGTGTGGCTCGCGCGATTTCGGTTTGAGATTCTGTTCGATACGTCCGCGAGGAAATTGGTCGAAGTGAGAATGGGAGGGAAAAAAAGAGAGTAGAGCCATGGCTTTAAGTATACATCGGTTAGGGTTTTTTTGGCGCTTTGAGGATCTTGCGCTGTCGTGCTCAAGTGATCCTGGTCTTTTAGTACGCTGCCTAGCTTACCTGAATCACCCTAGCTACTAGCGGCAGGTGGTTGGTGTGATTCTTGTATAAGCCTTGTCGTGAAACTGCATATGGAGTGGAACATTGGCTAGAGTACTCACATTAGAATCACTCGAATTTTTTTTTGTTTTTTTTGTTCTTTTAGGAGTCCACAAGGCTAAATCAGTTTAGAAATGTATGATAGATGATGATTGAGCTAGCACCAAATGATTTCTGTAAATCCTTTTCCTGGTAAATAGTATTGTCTAAACTTCTTTCCGAGACTTAATTATCTGTTCAAGGTATTTGGGCAACTCAAGGAATTATGTGCCTTGGAGTATATATCTGTTACACTTTAGAGTTGCTTCACACCACTTAAGTCCTCATCGAGGGTATTTCTGTTGTGATTCCATTTTGGCTGTTGGAAGTTTGAGAATAATCTTGAATTTGCTGAAGGATGTACTAGAAGTGTGAGTTAGAATTGGGGGATCACTTAATTCACATTTCAGCGTCAATCTTAACACATTATTTCTTTCGGTTCTTGCCAAAGATGGGGGCCAAATGACTGGAAGTTCTTGCAGCTTATGCATTTTGATGTTTGGTTGGCTACTTAATTTGGATTCTAACAATTGTTCCAGTAACAACCGCAAGGAGAATTCATGACAAATGCTTTGGTTAATAATTCAACTCATGCGCAACAAATTTCTTTGCAAATTCCTCGGATGCCAGAGGCGTTCGGTGATTGTTCTGGGCTTTTATCTCTCATCTTTGTACCATCAATATCATTTCTTTTCTGTTCTAAGATCCTCCATTAATGGTTTGTAACAATGAAGGACATTAATTCTTAATCAGAAAAGACAAATCCTCTTAAATAGGAAAAAAAATTATTGACTGTAAATTAATCTGTCTTATGCAGATGGCTTATAAACAACGATCTGATTAAAGAGATATGTGAAAGCTGAAGGTTTTAGCAGAAAAGGAAAGCCCATAGTCACTTGTGTAGTACTTTATGGAAAACCCTAGGTTCAAGGGGGGGAGGGGGGGGGGAATTGTAAATGGTGCATGATGAGAAGCTCATGAACTTTTTACCTGGGAAAAATGTGTTAAGTCTATTGATTCTTAGCCTTTTTGTTTTTCTATGATGTAATGTATGGACTAGGTAGTGTAATTTGCTTGCGTTTGCTACTTATTTCACTTCTTCATTTGGCTGGTGATCCTTTTGTGGAGTGAAACAGGAGCATGCAAGTGAACAAAGATTTCAAATACACTGTGGAGGTCAAAGTCATTCATGGCTATATGGCCTCACGTAGGAAAAGGGGGTGAAGGACTGGCACTGTAGAGAGATCAGACTGTGAATTTGGTGGCCTTTGCAATTGTTTTGTTACCCTTCTCAGGTTTATTAAAATAGAGGCAGCAGATATCTTCAAATAGTTAAACACTTCATACTACTTTTCAGTCTTCATTTGGTTTTCACAATCACTTTAGGGGATTTTTTATTCCTATGTGGTTCTTTTCCCACGTTGTTTTTTCAAAAACCTAAGGAGAGCAATATATAACTAGAAAATGGCCTCTAGAAGGCCCAATAGACTATCATTTATTTCATTGGGAAGTCCAATAGTACAATTAAGTCATTTTCACCAATCAAGGGAGAAAGCGTTTTGTAGTGTACTTGTATCATGTGTATATATTTAAATCCTTGATCCCATACAAAGATTCCTCCATAAAAGTATCCACCATGTAATCCACATGAAGAAATATAATGCAAAAGATGCCAAGATAAAGGGTCCTCATGATGTATACTTTTTGTCTCAATCCCTGTTTAGTCTCTCTCGAGTCATGTCTTATGGCTAGACTATTTGAAATTTGCCATTTCGATGTGGCTGAGTGTCCTTGTGTAAATTCAGAACTCCTGATCTTACATGACCTGGTGCAATACTAACCTCTTCTGCAGCATATATGTTTCTAATTCTAATTTTCTACCATCTATGCATCCTTATCATGATGAGTTTTATTTTTGGTGTCTCTGAACATTTAACTATTTTGCAGGTAGTGACAAAATGCAATTGAATTGGAGCAAGTAGCATTAGTTAATGCCTGCAATGTTATGTTGTAGAGTTGGACATATATATATTCTTTTCAAATGGATTAATCTGGAGACTGATGCTTTTTATATTATTTTATCCACATGTAGGTTTTATTGGAACAGAGCTCTTGCTCTACACAACTTAGGTCTTTTGTCCCCTGAAAAAATCTTAATGTGCAGCCTGTATCTGTTTCGTGGAATGCATGAGGTTTTAAATGAGAGAACTAGAGCACTTCTTTACGGTTTTCAAGTTTTATTATCTTATTAGCAGTTTTTCCTGGTAAAGGTCCCAACGTTAGCCATCTCGATTCCATACCATTCATCCATTAGAGAAGTTAAATGTTCCTTACGAGGGCATGATGCAGGATGAACTTGAAAAACCTCCAGTTGGTCCTCTGTATTCTTTCTGTAGGACCCCACTCTGTTTTGGATTTCTATACCCCAAGGTATCTTTGCCATGATATTCTATGGCTTTGATTTTTTTAGGGTTTAGACGCTTGAGTATTATTTATTTATTTGTAAAAGTTGAACCTCATGACTGAATATGTTTTGGGGGTGCTTATGTCCATTGTACCATGGCATTTAAATGGTCCATGAAGACTAATTTAAACATGGGAGGATTATTTAATTATAAGACTATGATGGGTTCTAGCATCTAGAATTCCTCAAAAGATCGTTTATCTCAGGGCATGGCTTAAGCCAAATAAATCTATTTGGGCTATAAGATGGATGGGTTTTCTTTTCTATGTTGATCCTTTTGGGCAAGTATTATCAAGGTAGGATTTTATTTTTGGCACTCCACCAGCAAATGTTACCAAGTGGATGCTGTCAAGTTGAGTATAGCTGAGAATATGTTGAGAATGCTTTCTTCTGGAGGGGTAGATTAATTGAAGAATCTTATTCTTTGCTGTAGCTTCCTGCGTGAATGTTAAATAGCTTCACATCAATGCTCATGAGTCTAGTACTTGGACAATCTTTTTCAGCAAAGTCTTCCATATTTTGTGGCTGTCAACAAGGCTCTCTTCAACTTCTTTGCTGACATTCTTATAATGTGGCATGCTGACGTTGGATAGGGAGGACCATATTTCCAAGTTCAGAACACAATGCATGATGGACAAACCTAGTTGAATCGAATTCACTTCCTGGTATGTTCAAGAAATCAATTGATCCTTTACTCATCATATGTTCATGAAAGATATAAAAATTTATCATACGGTCAAGTGATAAACAATGCCATGAAGGACATCAAATTACCAATTCTTGTGATTCAAATTGTAAAATGAAGCTTCAACTCGTTCTTGTTGGTTATAATAAAAGTTGCAGCGTATCAGCTTCAGCATTATTTAGCAGATTCTATTGTATGCTAAACATGACGTTACTAGGTGGCAAATCTTAATGGCAGGTGTAGCTTTTGGTTTCTAACTGCACAAATCCCAGACTTTCTTGTTGCTGCTCTGTATGCTCTACTTTCGCTGTTTCTGGCAAAACTTATTATCGTTCTTAAGGAAATGGTTTAGCAAGCGCAATCAAAATATATTCGACATTTGAGTTGTGGTCCACTTAGTGTGTCACACACTTTTATATGTCACCATAATGAGGCTTCATGGGCTAAAGAAGCTGTGATATGCACAGGTGAAAGTGTCTATGAATTCTATAGAAATTTGGATAGTCCTTTGAATGTGAAATTTCGGCTTATTCTCTATCAAATAATTTTGTGAGCATGAACATGCTCATTACTGGTGCAGATTGTTGATTTCATTTTTTTTTCTGAGATCAAAGTTTAATATTCAACCCAAAAACGTCCAGTACACCTGTACGATTACATCAACTTGAAGGTTATCTATCTGGATTGCAGTTAGCACTTCAGTTGAGGCATGTGCTTCATCTCCAGTTGCATAGTGCGTTCAGCGTCTCTGTTATCTTCCCAATTGTCCCTGCATAAAGAAAAACATATGTTGAAGTCCTAATATACAAGGTAACTTATGTTCTTATAAGAAAGGGGAGAACCGTCTGCTGTTGGAACAGAGATTAAGCGAAGTTTGTAAGTATAATTCATTGTATTCATGAGCTTCTGATCATTAAATTATTCAGTGAACAATACTGTTGCCCCTGGCTGGGAAAATCTGAGCGTATTGCCTTTTGCATTCCCTGAGATCCATTTGTCTCTCTGGTTGGCTAAAAAGCTGTAATTAACAGTAAATGTGAGGCTAAGCTTTACTGGGTTTAGGGATCTGAAGATATCATTAAAGGTACTTCGCATCATTTCATGATGTTGGCCATTTTGTACGAAAGAATTAAAAATTTTAGACAGAAGAATTTGAGATTTTCTAGTGCCTTGCATGATAAAATGGCAGGAAGAATGCTACTGATCTGACTTAGATGATTTCTTTTTTAAGAGAAACTTTGTAATTCATTCATTCCGTGGGTTCTCCTTGTAGAGAAAAGCAGCATCTGTAATTTTCCCATCGATTCTTCTAGTTCATTAGACACTAGAGTCTGCCATTCGCAGTTGACACGCGTATTCATGTTCTTTACCTGGCAAAAGATCAAATCTTACATTGTTAGGATAGAACATTTCAATGCCCGACGTGTTTATCACCTTCAGCGATTTTTCATCTGTTTTAGCTCATAAGGCGGTTTGCTGCTGCAACATAGTGTGGGCATACTTAATGTTTGTTGAAAACAGCAGAATTTATAAGATTATCTCTGGGCATTGCTGCATCATATGATTGTGCAGATGTAAAGCTGAAAGAATTCTCAGTGTATTGACATTTTCCAAGTGGTTGAATCTTCTTAAAAGTTTTTGTCAGATGCGATTCTTAATTTCCTAGGAGAATGATTGATCAGATACATGTGCCTATATTTCCTCCCTGGTCTCATTAAGTTTTGCATAATGATATTTCAGATTTTGAACTCATTTTCTTTGTGACAGGCAATGTGATTCTCATGGGCTTGTATCATTAACAGATGGATGCTCAAAGCTAATCTAGTCAACCATTTTTAACATGTCTGGCTGTATAAGTTTTGGCTCTTATACAATATCTCAGTCAAAGAAACATTACTTTGTTTGCATGGTCCCTCGATGGAGACTCAATAATGTACTTCTGCAGTTGTTGCACTCGGTTTGCTAATGCAGCTGCAATCTGCTTCAACATTTTTAAAGTAGAATTAGGTCAAAAATTTCATAAGCATGCCGACCTTCAAAAATTGAAATATATGTTGAGAGAAGATGTATACCCTAAGTTTGTAGCTCTAGATGATGTCTCACAGTCTTGATGATGTGGCTGGCTTAGTTGGAGATGGATAGGTACTTGAGCATCTTCATCATTGCTTTGTCCATGTGGTAGAAGACTTGCGTGCGCTCCGTTTATATTATTTGCCTCCCTTGTGCCATAGACCTGGTATATGGAATATTTTTGTTCAGACAGAGTATAGAATCTGAGGTAAATAAATTTGGCAGAACTTTTTAGCGTTAAGATTAGTACCTTCTTGTACAATTCCACATTCTCTTGTTTAAATAGATTTTCTTTCTTATGCAGTTCCAAGTTTTCTTGGTGAAGGAGGTTTCCCTGCAGGGATTTGTGGTTGAAATTTAGAAGCCTGAATGAGGAACAAATAATAAAGTGGGCAAGTCTGACTGAGGTAAATACTTTACCTTTCTGTTCAGCTCTCGTATTTCTTCCATTAAAACTTGGTCCTGCAAAAGTATAAATCCTGTTTGTAATGCAAGATATTTGGAAGCAAGTCAGGTCAATTCTATGGATAAGCATGTAAGAAGTGAACCTTTTTTGTGCGGACACCGCGGAGACCTGTTTCCAATTGGTTCTCCAAATTCCGCAAATCTTTGATGCCCAAGCCTGAGAGTTCTTCCCCCATCATTTGCCTGTCAGCATTGTGCATGAGTATAGTTTTGCTAGCAAGTCTATCATCTGACCATGTCGTAGATTCTTGCGGAGTGGAATATGAAATGAAATCAAAGACTCAGAGATGCAAATCTGTAATGCAGAGGTTTCTCAGGGTCTGCAAAACGAAGCTCTTGAGTTTACAACCCTTGAGTTCGATCTGTCCTTACACTAACTGCTTTTCTTTATGGAAACATAGTTCATATAGCAATGGGCTCATTTTCTCCTCATGATGGGGATGACAACTGCCACGTCTGCAACTTTTACATTTCCGTCATCCTTTGTCCTGCCTGTCTTTCCATTACCTTCTACTTATGAATATATGATGTTGAGCCCTGCCATGATGTAAAATTGTGGGGGGGAGTTGCGTGCTTTTAGAAATGTTCTACATTTTAAATGAAGTTGTGAGGCCTTAACCTGAACTGGATCCTTCCAACTAGATTGGAATTCCAGGATCTGAAGACCTACCTTGGGATGACAAAGGAGATTAGGTCTTGGAGCTTTCAGGAATAAAATAAAATAAAATCTTTGGACCTCTTTCGGTGGCATGAATGAGTTCCCTGTTAACAAGACTTTATCCTTTAAAAATGGTGTGCATGAATTTACTAGTGCTAAAAGTCGCACTGTCAGCATTTTGCTCATTTGAAATTTCAAATCTTTCTGAAATGACCAGAGAGCAGTAAGGTCAGAATACAGAACCGGCAGGTTTTTGTTTCCAAAGTTTCCTTTCTTGTTTTTTGGACGTGGAGATGTGTAAGGGGTCAAAAACCTAATGTGTCCTTTTGTTTAGCAAATCCAATGAGGATGCACTTGCAAGGGAAGCATGAGGGACCCCGGGTGCTTAGAGCTTTTCTATTTTTGTCAATATAGAGTAAAATCTAATGCAATGAAGAAAAGACCTGCTACAGATGAAAACCGTTTGCAAACTAATCAATGATAATTTCACTTTGAGAAATCGTGTTCTATGTATGTCGAGCCAGAGACATGATTTCCTTCATTTTGATTCTTTGTCCAAATATTAATGTTTAATGTTTTCACCTTATGATTCTTTGTCCAGATATTAATGTTTTCACCTTATGTTACTGTGATGTTTTTCGGCCCTTGTAAAGTTTGGCAGAAAAGCTATCTCTCATGTCCGAGCACCATGGAAGCATTGCTATAAGAAATCTAAAGGAAATGCTTGAGGAGAGGAGATGTACCGGTGGTTTTCTTGGAGATGCTGCAGTTGTTGCCTTAATATTGCTGCTTCCCTCTGCCAATACTGCCGAACAAACTTGTATAAGTTTAGTGATATGCCGGAATTTTGGCCGTTGAAATGTCTGATAATGTCCGTGTGCTAGAAATTGGATAATGTATATATGGAAATTCATGGTCGTACGATAAATCGAAAGTCAAGACAAGATAGCACTAGCGCGAATCGCTAATTGTCAACATTCCTCTCTCTCTCTCTCTCCAGTTGAAATTGATCCATACTCTAATCTAATGGTAGCGTGATAATTAATCTCAAAGCGAAAACTAGGGCAAATTTAGTTTCTTTATTTGGTGTTTCTATGAATTTTCACAGCTTTCTACTAGGTTTTTTATTTTATTTTTATATTTTTTGTTTTAAGGTCAAAGCTTTCTACTAAGTTGGAATGTAAGGCAAGCCCACCTTTTAACCTTGATTTTTCGTATTCGTTTATTACGATTTTTTTGTATTTGTTTATTATAGTTGTCTTTTGTCCTTTTGGTTAATTTGAAATGTGCAGAAAGAATGAGATCAACGAGGAGGAGGAAAACGCACTTCGCACTGTCAATAGTCATGCGTGGCACATGCCAATAGAAAAAGATATCAATACTTGTAACTAAATGGATGGGGGATAAATAGAGATATTTTTCGAAGTTTGGTGTTTAACGAATTCTTGCTCAAATCTATGAGGCAAAATAAAGTTTTTTATTTTTTACCTCTTTGAATGATAGACAAAAGTTCATTAGTGTCAAAGGAGCAGTCACTGTGCTCCTTTACGAAAAGGCTTCCAGTCACCCGCACAATAAATTATGCAAGAAAGATTTTCCATCTCAAAAATAATGAGGAGCTTTCCAGTCTAGCGGTGAATTGTTGTACATGGAGAAGGCTCATGCTAGTTTCGCTCCTCAAATAGATCTTAAAAATTTAAATAGTCCAAAATAGCCCTCACTGAGACGTTACAAATGGTAAGATTGATGGAAGAGGGAAAATTTGGTTTTGATATGGAAGTTTGGTTTTGATATAGTTCAATTAATTTAATGATTTTTATCATCCTTTCCTAAGTTGCTATTTCATCTTCTTTTATGTTCAAATAAGAGAATCTTAATTGTTCATTGCTTTTTTACAAGAACCTTTTAAGATTCAAGTATTTTCATAAAATTAACGATCAAGATTCTAATTTAAAAGAATATTAGTAAAGTATATTTATTAATATTTTTTTTTAAAGTTCAATATGGAATAACTTCTTGCAGTATACATTCCTTTAATTCAATTTTTCTTAAGGAGATTCTTTAGTTAAAGTTGTGCACTCTTTATAATTATAATTTAAATTTAACTTATGTTAATTTACAAAGATTAACAAGGTTCAAACGCATTACCAAAAAAAACCTTTATAAAAATCATCTTGAGCACATTGATAAGTCAAAAAGAGGAAATGAGTGCCTAAAAAACGAATGGAAAATAACAAATAGAATAAAATGTCATTGTTTTGATTAATACTGACAGTCTTGTGTTTTCATGACAATGTGTGGTTTTTGCATGTTCAACTAATAGCAACTTTAACCCTTTCCATTTGTGATTTTGATTAATTACTTCTTTTGAGGTAATTTTCATCAACTCAATAAGTTAGGGAGTATTGGAATCATTTCGAGGGTGGAAATAGTGTGGGCCTATTTTGAGAATATTGATTTATATCATATGGAGAATAAGTTTGTTGAAATGTATTGGGATCTTTCTTTGCAATAAAGCTCCTTTGCATAGGTAAATGCATGGGACTTACTTTGATTGATGGAACAGTTCATCGTTAATTTTTGTAGCTTGTAAGTGTCTGCTGATAAACCCCAAATGACTCTATAACTGCACTTGATCTAATAAAATGCAGTTAAATGGGAACATATTAAGTGGTACAAGTGAAACAGTTACAAACACGAGAAGGGTGGGCATGTCGTTCTTTAGGAGTGCTTGTACCATACCTTATTGAACCATGCTATAGAAAGGCAATTTAATCATCAATAACAATAAGAACGAGAACAACCCATTTTCCCCATGTTGGGTTGATCACGGTGAATTCTTTTTGACATTGTCATTTTTTCCATCTGGTGCCATATCCTCCATGATATTCAAGACCTCAGAAAGTATCGGCTCACATTATACTTAGCCTCCCATTTTCCCCTTCAGCATACATCTCCGTCAGTAATGTATTATGTTCTAGATCATCAAAGCCTCTAATGTTCTTTATTTCTAGCAATTTGTAAACCATCTTAGAGAGTTTCTCTCATCTTATCTTCAAGGGAAGTCTTACCAACTTATTCTAAAGCGCACTCATACGGACCATCTTCATCAATATCTATACATCCACCAGAAGATTCTCATCTTTATTCCAGTCATTTTGTGCGTGTCTAGGTGGCTGACCATCCGACATTCCTTGCCATCTACATTGTCAGCCTTATTGTTGTCTAAAAGACTTGAAGATGAAGCTTAAGCAACTGATGATGCGAGATACACCTTCCACTTCATTCATCCCTGCTTGTGTCTGATATTTTGCCGATTCCAAGACTCTAGAAGCTAACACTCTTTGGTACCAGATAAGGAACTAGGTAGCTGCAGTTAGTTTTCAGAAAGATTGCTTCCCTCACCAATTTTCTTGATATGAAATTTCATAACTTCCTGTATTTTTGGAGATGTCGTATTCTATAAAGTTTAGAAAAGGAGCTAAATGGTGTTCATGAACATGACTACATCCTATTGCTACTAGGTCCCCTGAGTAAGGTCTTTCCTAGAAGATGCTAAATTCTCACTGGTTCACATCTCAAAGTAACAAACCTTTATAAAGGGACAAACAAAGTGTCATAACAAATAAGATATGCATCGATTTAAAGTAGCAACATGGGCCATATGCAAAGATCTTTATCATAGAGAGGTCAAAAGCAAAATAACATCGATGCCAAATATGATCCTCTTACTATTCAAATTGATCGCCTGAATTTATTTTTTCTTGCTTGCTAATCTTTAATGTCGCTTGCTTCAGAACAGGCGTATATTCAATATTTCAAGAGTTGACTAATTGTAGTTTTATTATGTCTTGCTTTATGTCTCAAAATGTATTGCCTTCATTCTCAAGGTAAATAACACATAGATAAAGGAAAAGTTTTAATCATTGACTCCTGTTCTAATCATATTTACAAACTAAAAATTCTGGAAACAGACCATATAATAAAGTTAGGCATGAAAAGGTCATGAGATGATATTGCACAAGCAAATTAAAAGATCGGCAAAGTGGACAATACCTTAAGTTCAGCCATCGGGCTCCCAGATTGATCCATCTCTTCTTTTAATTTGTCGTACCGCTCGATTACTTTGTTCATGCTGGTTGAAGAAAATGAGTTCAAAGAATTATATTGACGCTTTAAGGAAGCATATTATTAATTACTGCTACTAATGAACAATATGTCAAACTATGCTGGAGGCAGAAACAAATGCTTAAAGATTTTTAATGTTCCTCATACCATGATCACAGTTTATTATGCTTTTCATTGCACCAAAGCTTACATAAAACAGAAGTCTCAAAATGAAGCCTCTTGGCCAAAAGTTTCAAAATCCTATTTAATGAGTCTTCGATGCGCATATGGCAACATCTGCGGAAAACTAGGCACTGTTTCTTTGGTTTTAAGATCAAAGGACATCATACGTGGCTTCCATAGACTTTTTCTCTCCATTTCTGGGAGCATTGGCTTGAGGCTGACTCTAGCTTGCCTATTTCCATGGGGTTATACATAGTAAAAGTTTCGTTTTCTTTTAGTGCTATCATGTCTGATTCTAGCTATGATGCAGCATTTCCTTGTCCATGTTTTTCTACAGTTTCATAGATCTTAAATTCAACGGCATACCCAAAACTGAAAAACATAACTCTGTTTATCCTTGACGTAATAGAAGATAATCAATATGTTACAAGCCACTTATCATTTTTATCTGTAAATGTCCCAAATCTTGACGTGATTGATTGGATTTGAGTAACATGGATGTCCCAAATCTTGCTACTTATGCATTTTTAGTACTTTGCTCTACTGGTTTAAGGAACTTGGGACATAAATCTTCTCATGTTTTTCTATCTAGTTCTTTTTTAGATATAAGGGATTAAGTTGGTCTGCATAAATAGAAATCAAAACTCATGTATGTAAGAGTGGTGCTGCGATAGCTTGACATTAATTGAGAATTGTTATTTCGAAATAGTTCGGTAAAGCCGATTTACATCAACTGTTTGGGTTTGAATATATGCCATGTGAATCATCAAGCTTTGTTTTTTAAAATAGACCAACTATGTTTGAATTCAGATTCTTACACAGCACCCATCTAAGGCATTTGTATAAGCTGAAGTTTAGAAAAAATAAAAATACTTGCAATAAAATTTTCTAAAAAACAATAATAAAGATTACATCGTACATCCGAAGTTAATTATGTAATAGCATCTTCCACATGACAACATATAAGGATAACCATGTAAACAATTTTTTACACACTTTTTTGAATGAAGTTAAGTATACTTCTAAGGGAAAGATCTCCTCTTTGAAAAGAGACTTGCTTCCTTAAAAGAGTGACAATATATTTCAAAATCTATCAAGAGAGCTTTCAATTTTATCTAAAAGCACCTGAAAAGTTCGACACAAATTGGAGAAGCCAAAAAGCTTGTTCACAACAAAGTTTAATTCTAGTTCAGTTACATTGTTATTTGGTGAAGGAGAGTTATGAAACTACACTACTGAAGGAAACAAATTTTACTCTTTTCCATGTGAGATGAGGTTTTACTTGACGTAGACTATGGCAATATTCTTTATTTTCTTTGGGCTACAAGTGAGTTTAGGATGTCTTCAAATAACTCGCATAAAACCAGACAAATCGATTATTAATTTTTTAAGGTTACGTTTGGTCGTCCGGATTTCTAATCAGCATAGAATTGAATAAATCAGAATATGAAATCCATGGATTTCACTATATCCTATCTACAGTTTGGTGAATTGCAGAAATAAAGTCGGATATATTTATATCATAACATGTACATTTTTTGGTTTAAACGACATGTAAATGTATGTATAAGTTCACAAATGGAGATGGTAAAAATATCTTGCAACACTATGCCCAATTTATTTTTATTTACTTTAATTTATTTTATTTTTCCTCTCTTTTTAATGATTTTCTTTTTTGTTTCTTTTTTTCCCCCGCCATGATTGTCAAATAAAATTTTATTAAATAGTAAACTGTACTAGTATACCTATAATACAAAATTACCTAAAGATGTAATAAATATACATTTATATGTATATATTGAATTTATCTTATAAGATATAATTAAAGTTGAATATATGAATAAAAATAAGATTAAATTAAAAAAATTATTTTTTTATTTTTTAAAATTAAATTTCTTATATTAAAATATAATTTCAATTTCGTTAATCTAATAAGATTGTTATTATATATTTTTTTCTTGAATAACAAATGCAAAATATGATAAATTTTATTTTCACTGTCGAACACACTCTAACAGTACGCAAAATGAAATATTGTTTTACTCCTCATCTACTAAGAATTCTAAGCAAAGCACAACTACTTTTACATAAATGTCTGGTGCGCTATTTTGTCTACTATAGGACCCTCTACAGGGATATATATTTGAATGTTTTTAATTAGAATATGGATTAATCAACATATACCGCCAATGTAAACAGAGTTCCACAAGCGTTTTCATCCGCCATTGTATTGGTGGTAAATAAAATAGTGGATAGGTACAGTCACTAAATTAACAGCAGCGATGGATGCTATAAAACTCCGATGCATATTGCTATGCGGAGAGCCTTGAAAAAGTGGTGAACTGACGGTAGCTTCTTCTCTAGCTGCTCTATAACCTTCGCTACCTGAAGTAGGACGGCCATATACCAAATATCCCAAGATAAAAGTTTTATTTCATGGCTTGCTCTTCTAGATCGGCTATGTCTCCAGAAGAATGGATTAATCAAACTGGGGATTGGCTTGATGCTTTGTGCGTCTTTTGAAAGCATGATACTGACACTGAATCTCACTTTCATCTATATTCTCTGACCTATAACATTTCTCAGAGAGCTTGGAATCATATGATGTCTGCTATATGGGTTTCATCGACAGGCTCATGAGTTATAGGATCGAGTAGTCGCTGGGTATTTGGAGTCTAGCAAAGGAAAAAATTTTGTTTCTACTTTTCATCAGGCTTGCTCTGAAATCTTCTCTCTACTCTATCTGAATTCTAAGAAATGACATCAAAATTTTCGTCATAAGGCTTGTTCTGAAATTTTTTTTCTCTACACAATTTTTGATATGATGAGATGATCTGTTGTTAGGAGAATAGTTGAAAACAACGAATGCTTGTTGTGGAAGGTACCTGATATTGATATACAACTTAGGAGAGTTTATGATAATTTTCAAATCTTCTTCTATTCTCGATAATTTATAAGATCTTTTCAATGTTCATCAGCCTATTTGAAATATTTCAGAGGTCCAAAAATTATGTCCTGACCTGACCAGCTTTAGAATGGATACCTGTATCTCCGATTTTACTTCCAAAATGTAAAATATCTTCTCAATTCTCAAGGTGACATTTTTTGCACATTCATTTCCATTGGATCGCTGCCTTACCTAGACACCTCATCTTCCTAATTATTGCTACGAATAATTCATCCCCTCTAAAAACACCTGAGATTACAACATTGATGACATCGTTTAGACATATACTCGAAACCTAATTTGTTCACAAAATCCATTTTTTCTCTCTCATTATTCGTCGGTGGCATAACTTCTGCCCTCTCCATTTCATTTGCATCATTCTAATGTCTAAACAGCAGAAGCCTTGACATCTAAAACAAGAATATAGCCCACGCCATGCATTTCAATTCATCTCTGATTAATCTTATTCATCTTCCAAACATCTTAGCAAACAGACATAGATGTTATTCAAACCATATATACCCGGAACCTTTTTTCCTCAAAGTCACCATCTATGGTCACACTATTATTTCTACTTGAACTTGGATATGTTGTTCCAGATAGCTTGGAGCCGTGGAGAATAGTTTAGTAGAATGACACTTCCAGGGTTCATAAAAAAGTAAGTCGTTCTTCCGCTCTAGTTGTGTGTAAAAGATTAGTACAATGATGATACTCTCTAATTGCACACGTGGGATCAAATATGTCACTTTGAATAAAGGCATTGTATTTTAATTCATATAACATAATATATGCAATGCATTATCACATATGTACTGGTATTGTGTTGAAATCCTATATCATGTTGTGTCCTTTAAGAGCAGGATCTATTTCAGCAAGTGTGTTTAGATGACGAATCCAGCAGACACTATGGACCTATAATGACTGGGAGGACATGGAGAGTACACCAGGCCCAGATTGAAGGTGGAGCTTATGGCACGCTTCTAATGTCACAAGGGGACAACAATGAATAAAAATCACGCACATATCTAGAGAGTGTTGTGGGACATTCTAGGTGAATTTGATACGTGATGGCTTTATGGAACAAATGATGTGGCATCGAGGTGCTCAAACGAAATGTGTGGGAGGAAGTGTATTAAGTAATATATATGTCTTACAGCAAAAGACTCGGTGTTGTATCGGGGTGCAACCGGTCTAGTTCAATCTAGGAACCGCCGGGAACCGACCTAGCTGATTCAATTTCAAGTTGGTTATGTTGAGAACCAGTTCAGTTCCCATTTCAGGAACCTAGAATCAAGCCTAGGTCTGATTTGTTTCCGTGTTCAAAGGCCCCAGTTAAATTCCAATTCTGGAATCTAGAACAAACCTAGACTGATTTGTATTCCCATTCAAAGTTCGGAACCAGTCCAAAATAATTTTGCAGCCATCAAAATTTGAACCATGGTCTTTGATTTGATTAACTGACCAAGAATCACTTGACTAACCAATATCTTCTATAATGAAAATGTGCAGCTTTCATATTTTATAATAACAATAGCAATTTCTACCCAAAACATAAGAATGGATGGTTCTCAGGTAAAACTTGGAACAGGTGATTCTATTCCATTTATGGTTCCACTCTTTTGGAACTAGAAGTCACAGAGTCAACTGTCGCTTCTAGACCAATACCATTCCATCCTAAAATCAATCACTCTAATATTATACTACTTTACTATTTGTGATTTCCAATTGAGATGACAAACAACTTGTTGATTCAGTGAGTCACCTAGTGTAGAGGATAAGTTTACTAACAAGCTTGTTTAGATTAGGGAAGAATTAAAGTGAAGAAGATCCTAGAACAACAAAAGAGGTAGAGTAGATCTCTTTATTTTGGGATAAGACTTTGTACTAAAATTAGGAAATCATAGAATACATTGCTAGTATGAAGAAAGTTTTACACAAAACATATTATCTACTCTTCATTTAAGGGCTTTAAACACTTAGTCTCTCATTATCCATAATACCAAAAGTGGATATGGACATTTGTTAAAATTTTCTTTTACACTGACAATGTATGCTATAATTACTCTTGAAAATACTCTATATATCATTTGAGGTTTAAATAATAGTGGAATTGGATATGGTTGCTAAAAGATTCACTAAGATGGAGGATAAATTATTATTAAACGTTCTTCCACTAACTTAGATTCGCAAGGCTAGACTTGGGTACATCATCTTAAAAGTGTTTCCAAAACCCAAATGCTGGTTTTGCAGCAAAGAACACGAGATTGTCGTATAGACTATTATGCTAATGGTGGCCAGTACGGAAAGAAAATAAGAGAGCACATGGTGCACATGAAGAGAAAGGCGTGAACAGAAGATTCTTTTTGTTTGGAAGTGCCCTAAAATACAATACCCATGTCCAAGATAGAGGTTATAAATGGATGATGAGAGTTCAAATCGAGACATGGTTAGAACTTTTAAGATCTTTCAAACATCTTACGCATTCTTAGGCACTAGATTGATGTCATGTTCATGGACTAAAGAAGATCAATACTAGGTCCGTCCTGTGAGTCGCCCTTGGATAAAAGGGAATGCTGTTCTATTGAAATAAAAGTCTCAATAAAGATCCCAAACCATGTTGTGTTTCAAACCACTTGGTTGCTTATCTACATCTCATCTTACTCAATCCACAAGGTTAAGATTGTATCTCATAAGCTCAGGATTTAAGGTCAACTTTGTAGGGTTTAATTGGGTTCCCCTAACACGATGCATTCAAAACTTTTAGCGAATAAAACCAGTATTTTTCTCCTCTTAACCAAATCTGGCTCAATAGCTTTGAATCCTCGGGACTAAATGAGAAATTAGCTTTGTAACTCTATGCGATAATGTCAACATCACCATCAAAAAGATATCATATCAGAGATGGCATAGGGAAGATGATGCTAACTGAGTCAAGTGCAGCAACCTAGCAAAATCATCACCATCATCATCATCCTCTTTCCCACCTCTCTCCAGCTGAACCTCTCCGCAACAGGAGATCTGTTAATGTCTAAAGGCTAGAGAAAAAGCTATGCCAAAGTGAATAATCTCCGGCGATTGGGGATCGACACGCATCGAATGACCACAGCGGCTGTTAACGGCCGCAGAGAACCTAATTGTTAAAAGTGAAATGGTACAGAAAAACTTTACCTCTCTCGTTCTTCTTTCCATGAAACTTTCTTAAATATCCGTGCAAACAGCAGAAATAAATAAATTTACCAAACGTACGGATCATCGAACGCGTGGAAAAAAAAAAAGTTCGTATGCTAATCAGGAGAGAGAAACGAGAGACGGAAGCCACTAACCTGGAGCTGGCGAAGTCGTAGAGCTTGCCGGTGCTGGAGAAGATGACGACCCCGACCTCGGCGTCGCACAAGATGGAGAGCTCCTTCGCCTTCTTCAGCAATCCATTCCTCCGCTTCGAGAACGTTACTTGCCTGCTCGTCGTGTTGTCGATCCTCCTTATCACTATCTTCCCCCTCCCCATCCCTATCCAGCTCGCGACCGAGCTCTAGCTCCCGCAGAGAGAAAGAGAGAGATTAAAGCGTGCGAGATCGATCGGAACTAGAAGAGAGCGAGAGAGAGAGAACGAAAATTCCGGCGAAGAACCTAGGGAAGTCAAATCGGAACCCAAATTTGAACTGAAAACGAAAATAGCAGAAGAGATGAGATAACGCCCCCCGATTCACGTGAGAGTTTCGTGAGAGAGAGAGAGAGAGAGAGGGAGGGAGGGAGAGGGAGAGAGATTTCAGCCGCCGGACTCGCGATCGGATGCGAGGGAAAAGCTAGGGAAAATTGTTTCCTCGTCGGCGGCGGCGAAGAGGAGGAGGAGGAGGAGGAGGAGAAGAAGAAGACAGCGATGGCGACGGCGGAGCGTGACCGGAGTTGAAAGCGAGAGAAGGACTTACAGGTGCGGCGGTGCTGCGGCGGCGGTGGAGCTTCAATGGCGGTTTCGCGGCCGTCGTGCTTGACCGTACTCGGACGCGAGGGCGCGATGCTATATAAGGAAAGTCCTATGTGAGGGAGCTTTAAAACCACTCTCTCTCTCCCCGCTCCCCACCCACCGGCGGTTTTAGTTTTCAGTGACACGTGGCCCAATCAGGTGCTCGGATTATATATAAAATCCGGGCGGTCCTGGGGTGCCGCGCCGGGACGTATAGATCATCGACACGTGCAAGCACATTCGAATACTTTTAGGTACTGTGCGAAGCAAGGAATGAGATGAGGGGAAGAAAATGATTGGCTCGACCCCAACAAATTGGGAAATGCCCAAAGTACCCCTCTACTGGTAACGCGTTGCCGGGTTTCTTTCTATCTGGGGAAAAGTCGTGAAGATAAATCAGTTCATTGGATATAATTTTACAAGCTAATGTGTAAAGATTTTTTATTTCTAATATTTCACGTGGACTAAAAATCGAATTTTTAGAAATTTTATAGAAAAAAGAAAATGTCCGAAGTCAAAATCATATTCAGGACGGCCTAATTGTTCTGCTACTATATTTTTGTCACATAGAAATAGTAAATAGGTGATTACAGAGATATCCATTGAGATCGAATATGGATATCAACTCTTGGTCTAAAATGTGTGTCCGTGTCAATGGCGACCACCACGGTTGTGGTCGTCCAAACCCAACTCAGGACACCGAACCCTTATTGATAGGTGGGACATCTTGCTTAGCCCACCTAGCCTCTCCCTCTTCTCGCCCTCTCCTCTTGCTCTCTTAGGATTTGCATTTCTCAATTGTCGCCTTATACGTGAGGTGAAATTAATCGAGCGTTAACGCCAATGCAAATCTCCACATCAATATTATCAATCATATATTCGCTTGGAAAGATTAACCTAAACAAAAAAAAATCAAATGGATTAAGCATTCAATTCTGAACAAAAAAGGTTTTCAAGGGCGGTAATGAAGAGTTTGGAAAAGTTCAAGGGCAAGTGGCATCATGACCCCACTTTATCATCTATAATCCGCCCTAGTGCGTGAATAAATTAGCTGAATATTTATTTGGTTCGACTAGTGCCTCCAAACAAATGTAATAAGTTTTACCTCATTGAATTTCTTATCCATGCTATCGAGTATGCTTAAAAGTTACATTTGGTAGTTAGGATAAAATTCATGATATGATAAAATTTATCATGTCCTACATTTAGTGTTTGCTTAAGACATGATAAAATCATATATAAAAAGGATATAGCCCAAATAAAATTATTCTATGAGGAAGGTGGGATAAAGATGGATAAAATTTTTAATATCCATAATAAGAAAGTTATTTTTCTTGAATAACAAACTTCTTAAATTAACAAAATTAAAATTATATTTCAATATAAATAATATTTGAATTCTAAAATAAGAAATTCAAAAAAATAACAATTTAGTTTTTTTAGATTAATCTTATTTTCATTTATATATATCCAACTTCAATTCTATCTTATAATATAAATTCAATATATAAATATAAATACATATTTATATTTATTAAATATTTTAGGTATATTATTACATATTACTATTTAATAAAATTTTATAAGAGAAAGATGGACGGGGAAAAACGAAATAAAAAAGAAAAATATTTAAAAAGAGAGGAAAAATAACAAAGCAAATATAAAGAAAGTTGGGAAGAGTGTTGTGAAATTTTTTTACCATTTCTATTTGCAAACTTTTACATTCATTCTTATTAATATGTCATTTATATCAAATAATATACATGATATGATGTGACTATATCTAACTTTATTGTTGCGATTCACCAAATAGTGGATAAGATATGATAAAATTCTTGGATTTTATATCTTATTATATTCAATCCTATCCTAGTTAGAAATCTAGACAACCAAACGCAACCTAAAAATTTTGACAAAAGGATAGGGAATCAATCACCTCAAATTGATGAAGATGTCGGTAAATTATAGAGAAACCATCGCATTGTCTAAAACCATGACAACTCTTGCCACCCTGTCTCCCGTCCCCTTTGGCTCCCTAGCTTGTTGTGCTCATCGCCTCTCCTCATCACACCACCATCCCCCGTTACACATTGTCATCATTATCTCTCTCTATATCATCTCAAAAGATTGAGGTTTATGAACTTAAATCTAAGGTCTTCAGCCTTGATTGATCTGCGATTTGGGGTTACCTAAGGCTTAGTGGCTAGTCATGTGATGCTTGTGATAGCTACTTCTCTATCTTTCATTTAGAGAGGGGAAAATTGTCCAAAAAAATCATAAACTTATTATACTTCTACCAAGTCAGTTATAAACCTTTTAAGTATATCAATTCAGTCTTAAACATTTTCATGTTTTGCCAATTAAGTCCATCTAGCCAATTTTTATCTAGAAATTGCTAATGTGGACACCATCTTACATGGCATAGCCAGCATTGATGTAGATATTTGTAATAATATTGAATACTAGTTTCCAATTTGTTTAGTTTTTCCTTTCTTTTTTTCTTTTTTTCCTTTTCATCCTTTCTTCTAGTTGATCGTCAAACCTTTGCAATGGCCAACAACCAGCCAAAGGCAATACTGGCGAGGTTGACCTCACCAAGCAACAGCAAGGTTGATCTCACCATTACCAATGGCTAGGCGAGCTGCGAAGGGCCAACAATCTATTTTTGTTCATTTGTGACCTAGCTGGAACAAAATAGTCTATCATCTCTAAAACTTGACTAACAAAAAAGAGCAAACCCAATATTTGCCAAAAGCTTATAAAGCTCCTCCTTGTCGCCAGCGACTAGGCAAGGTTTGCTTGAGGCTAAAGAGGTTGACCTCATTAGGTCTAATGAGTTTGAGCCTCACCTAGTCATGGAGAGGTTGACCTCCCCAGCCCTCGCCTCTAGCCAATTCTCATCCATCACCAAGGCCCGGTGAAGAGCTGGAGGAAGAAAGCAAGAAAAAATGAAAGAAAAAAGAAGAAGAAATTGAAGAAAAATATATTATTGAAAATATTCACGTTGACATAAGCTATAACACATAAGATGGCCAACATCCACATTAGCAATTTTCGACTAAAATTGGGTAAATCAACTTAAGTGAAAAGGTTTATGACTTAATTGGAACAATTAAAATATTTAGGATTGAGTTGACAAAAGTAAAATATTTAGGATATTTTGAACAATTTTCTCTTAGAGAGAGTGGAGAGGGGGGAAACCATAGAGCAAAGAGAGGTGAGTAGAGAGAGGTAAGAAATAGGATTGGTGCTTTTCAGCGGTAGAAGGGAGGTCATTAACAATGACAACGAAGCAGTAACAACATCAACGTGGTGACATGAGTGTTTTCTTGAAACAAGGAAGAAGGATCAAAGAGGAAACAATAAAAGAAAAAATAAAGGGAAAAAAAAACTTTTCTAGATAACTTAAGAGTACTGACGTACATAACGTTTGGTGTTGAACTAACTCAATACAAATATAGCACACTTGATAAAGCAAATTGCACAACACGACATGACTAATGCGATTATCGAACATGTCGTGTCATGTCGACACGCCATGATATATTAGCCTTCATACAACCATTCATCCACTAAAGTAACACATAAAACACATTTACACATGATGACTTGTGTTAATGCATTTAACATGTTTATAGAAGTATGAGTGATTGTACTCCACATTAAATTGAAAGTATATTATTAAATTAGTTTTCTTAATAACCATCATATCCCTGAAATATGTTTTTATTTTACAATTTATTCTCTTTAACATGTTCACTCATTAACTTAACGCATTAATTCCTATTTGAATAGGTTAAGCGGGTCACTCATGTACCGTTTATACCAAACTCAAACTTATATGATTGCGTATCTTATCGTATCAAACGAATCACATCAAAAATTAGTAGTCAAAAAATTAATAAAACCCTGACATTTGACTTGCAAAAATAATCTTTATCCAAAACAGTTCAAATGAAGGTGATCGGACTTTTGAGCTTTGCCGTTTCACTTTCTAACTTGTTATCCGCTCCTCCTTGACCAAAGGATGTGTAACATGTTCGAGTGAACACAACTAAACACCTTGGAGGAAAAAAAAATGAGAAAAACAAAAGTCACTACCGAGAGGAGGAACTATTTGGTCCCCACGTGTCATAAAGTAGTTGGAGAGAGGAAAGTAGCGTGATTAGAAAAAGACCCTTCTCCTTTTTCCGACTCTTTTTAAGGTTACCTCCCGAGGAAAACGGAAGGGCGACCAAGCCCGAAAACGAAAAGTCCCAGGTTTGACGACAGCGCTATCACGTTTCTCCATTTCGAGTTTAAGGACATGATGCACTGACAGAACTAGCTCCCAATCAGCACCTTAAATCTGGATTCCTTGTCCGATGTGACAGGATAAATGTCAAGTTGCATTAGATTATCGAGCAAGTGGGAGATCGATTGGTGGACAGGACTGTTGATGGGCCACCCAAAAGCTTGTCCCCAGTTTGCAATTTTTTTCTTAATTTGCTTTGTGGTTGAGATAATAATTAATTTATAAAACATATCCACATTATTATATTCATTTTGATAATAGCATAACGATTACCGTTGTATCACAGAAAATGTCAATATGTAATCGGTATGTATAATGAGGGTTTTTTCTATAGTTATGTTGTTATATGTACTCTAACAGTAAATAATCGCTCTTATAAGTATATATCAAACAATCATAATCAAGATTAAATCACCAAAGATACTTTGTCATCATAATCACGATCAGAGTACATATAAAAACATAATTACAAAATTACTACATAATACATATTAATTACATATTAATAGATGAGTACTATAGAGTAGGATGAAAATTCTAGTTAGATTGATCCCACTTCAAGATAGTACTCGATCTACCCCTATTATATTAAGTGATTGGTATTTTCCATCTTTCTAATGGGATTTTGAACTTTGAGGGATTAAAAATAAAGAAGCCTGTATGCATTTTTCACTCCTTTCTTTTCTTCTAGTCATTCTAAGTTCATTGCGCAATTATTTATCATGGAAATGGTGAGAGAAATGACATGCCCATGTAGATTATATATAGTATTGTTTGCTCCTTGGTACTATCACGAGAAACAAAACCACATGGGTCATGACTCATCCAATGGGTTTTACACAGGAATCCATTGGTTCCTCGGAGATCTCGAAAGAGCACATCTCAGTGCATCCACATGTCGGTCAACACGTCAATAATAAGAAAGATTGCCTTGATTTTCAGCTTATTTGAGGTTTCCATGTAAGGTAAGAACCTCAGCGTGCACGCACGTTAGTCCTCATTTCGGTAGGAAACCACAAATCGAGACCTTATCCCTCCATTTCGCTATTCTTTGAGACACTAAATCATGCTCAATGTACTTGTCAAGCCAACATAAAATTGTACCAGTAGGCCTTTCGAACCCACCTTTAAACCCTAATTCTTCTTTGACGAGCAACTTGCTAGAAAAAAAAGTAGGTTGATTAGTCAGAAAATGGATTGTCTTCGGCCCTTCGTCAACAGATAATAATGTAGCGCGTTAGGTCAAGCGTCTAATCTAATCTTGTGAACACCGACAAGCATGACAGTTTAGCTAAAGTGGCACGCATAATTCTAAGTGTCGCGTTATTTTAAATTATCTCTTTAGCATCTTATGCGTAATTTCCCATTCAGCTTCGAATCAGTTTGCCAGCCCCTTATTGGAAAGTTGTCTAATCCGACACAAAATTGTGATTTTTTATGATCTCGAATCATCATCATGGAAAATATTTTATAAGATGGCGTCAGAAAGACGAAGATGATATTCATCTGTAATAGCTATTCATTGTTAGTGTCACCAAGTATGTGGCTATACATTACTAAACATATCGTGAATATGTGGACAACAGGGTCCACCTAGTTTTTTTCTGAAACGACTATATAATTCTCTCCTCTCATTTTCTTCAACATGAATTTTAACCTAAAAAGAGTTGTTCGACTAAAATGTCCGATTGCCTAATAAGGAAATGGATTGTTGAACATCCGCCTTAGCGTATGTACAAAGAGAAAGGGTGCAAACATGTTTAAGTCTTGCTAAATATAACTATGACACGATGCCATATATAGTGTACTTGTCGGTCCCATACGAATTGCAAGCAAACAGTTTTACTCAGTTAGACTTACTAAAGGAATTTAGAGATGCATCGGTTCTAAACAATTACAAGATCCCCTCATTAAGCCGCGAATAGTGTGTTATATTATATTCTAGAGTGGCCTTGGCATGTGATGTTCAGAAAAGGATGACAGAAAACTTCTTCCAAAATCTATCTCCTTTGTTTCCGCATCAATTGCCCTATCGGAATTCGTTGTTAGCACGTCATTAAGAACGAACTTTTTACGAACTTCTCCTTTTAAATATGCATTAACGCTCCTAAAAAAAGTCCTCAATGACATCAATCATGTTGCTCACTCACTTCGTTAATTATGTACCAACTCACTTTTGCTAGCGTAGCTTATGAAGTCATGTGAGAATGGAAGATCATGTATTTTGGTCAGATTGGCACAGACAAAAACCTTAGTCTGCTAAAGATGACTTTGGAAATGATGATTTATATACTTTTTTTTCCTTCCTAGGTTAAGAACCTAGTGCCCTGTACAGATTCTCTGTTCTGGATCCCCCACAAACATGGGAAAAAGAGTAAGGTTTTTTCTTCTTTTTTTCTAATAAGGGCATCTTGACTCTTTCTATTAGGAAAAGATAGAAGGGTCAGTAGTTCATCAACTGCCACGCACCTGCATTTTCGAGAATAGAATATGTATTGATAAGGCTCAATGGAGGAGTGATTAGTTGACCAAAGAAGCTGTGTGAGTTGTATTTTGTGGCATGGCTTACTCAAATTCCCCCCATATAATGCGAATATAAGAAAGGCTTGAGTACTGCATGTTGTAAGCAATCACTTACATGATCTCTTTCGTTGCTTTCACCAAAAGGAAAGGTATAGATGAGAAGAAGAAAAAGTGGGCTCTTCCCTTCCAATTCAAAGATCAATTAATTGAAAAATATCTTTGTTGTGATACTCATCATATTCATATAATACTCTCGCTATGCAGTGTCCACCTACCGCAATATGTGAGTATGATAGGGTGGTTTAAGATAAAAAGTTGTTCCATTCTTGCTCATGTCACAGCCGCTGATCGACCAGTGATAATGACCACATTTACCTTCCACATGTTTTAAACTTGGGTCCTACTCATGCAAGTTGTGGACACCAGGCACCCTATCGTGTACAGGTATCGCTGTGATGGAATGTTAATGTATCATTGACTATTGCGACGTCTGAAGAGAGGAATTCAACACAAGAAAAATCGTTTAACGAGGTTTGATGCTTGATGGAGAGATGAGCTTGGACAAAGATAGCGTTGACAAGTGAATTTTTTTCCATGGCTCTCTATCTTGGCTAGAAGAATGTTCATGGTTGAGACCACCAAATTGAAGGCAACAATGGCCAAATTCGATGGAGAGCTTAAACCATGACTAAAATAAGGGTGGGGAATTGAGCATGTCCAGTTCTTGATATCCTTACGAAATGCGGATACATGGCCACCAGAGACCACCTAAGCATCGACTAAGTGAGCTGGTATTACATTGTTGCGGACCTTGCAACCATTTGAGTCGTCAATGATCAGATTAGGTCGCTTGTTGGTGTGATCACATTGGTCACTAAACTTGACATAAACGACTGTGATATCTATATGATTTGTTTTTTTGTTAAACCATATTCGACCATCAAAAACTATACAGTATGCCTCCTCATTTCCTTTCCCTTTTCGTATAATTCCTTTTTAATGCTCAGATCTCCACCCCTCTTCATCTCATAGCGTGGACCAACCATGTCGAAGGAATTAGGAAAACCCTTACTCGTGAAAAGTATGTATTGCATAGATTAAGTTTACCAAATTAAATCAATGGCATTCTAAAAATATACAGGACTGCACCCAAATATTAGAGTTTCTATACAGTTTCATAGATAATAATTAATGCTTGCACTATATTATTCATAAACTAACTCTATGCAATTATCCATTGCCCAAATCTTACCAGTCTTGGCAATGGTTGACGACCGGTCATAGGCGAAAATGAAAAGAAAAGGAATTAACAAAAAAAAATCAGAATTTCTTTTTTAAATTGTAAAAGTGCTCTACTTCAGCATCAACCATGCCTTATAGGACATTGACACCCACATCGGCAATTTTCAATTTGAAAAAACATCAAAGAGTTTAGAATTAGATTGGCCAAATTGAAAAGTTTTGAACTGAATTAACCATGTTACAATATATTTAAAAATATTTAGACAATTATCCTTGAATTGGGATATAACATGAATATGGCTAACCCAAACATGACACATTTAATAATTGCACTTCACATTAAATTTAAAGTATATATTGAATTAGTTTTTGGAAAAAAAATTCTGTTTTGTAATGCAATTTTATTTTTCAATTTTCTGGACAAATTTTTGACTTATACAAATAATCTTAATCCAAAACGGTTTATATGGAATTGATCATACTTTCAAGCTTTGCCATCTCACTTTCTAACTCATTATCCTCTCATTCTCGAGTGCGAAGAACATGATACAGACATGTGAACCCCAATAAAGACCTTTGAAGAGAAAAGGGAGAAAAAATGACAGTACCCAAACGAGGAATTATTTGGACTCCACGTGTCAAAAGGTAGTTGGAGAAAGGAAAGTAGCGTGATTAGAAAAAACATCCCCTTTTTCCGCTCTTTTTAAGGTTGCCTCCTGAGGAAATCGGAAGGGCGAGCAAGCCCGAAAAAGAAAAGTCCCATGTTTGATGACAGCATTATGACGTTCTGCATTTTGAGTTTAAAAAAATAAATAATAATATGCACCGACAGAGCAAGTTCCAAATCAACACCTCATATCAGGATTCTTTGTTCGATGGGACAGGATGAATGTCAAGTTGGATCAGATGATTTAGCAAAGATAGGACTGTTGATGGGCAGCCAAAAAAACTGTTTCCAAAGTTGAAAGTTTTCCAAATTTGCTCTGTGGTTGAGAGAATAATCAATTGAGACACATACCCACATTGTCGTATTCACTTTAATGATGGCATAAAGATTACTGTTCAATCATGGGTAATATTAATATGTAATTGGTATGTATGATGACGGTTTTCTATGATTGAGTTTTAATTCATGCCTTGATTGCAATTAACCGCTCATATAAGTCCATACTATGCGAGCCTAATTGGAGTCAAGTTGCCATATATACTCTGTCGTCATTTTCACAATCAAAATGCAGATAAAAATATAGTTATAAAAAGACTCCATAATACATATCAATCACTTATTAATAGGTGCAAATTGTAGTGGAGGATGAAATTCTATTTAGAGTTATCCCACTTCATGATAGTATTAGATCTCCGCTTATTTTATTAAATAGTCTGTCTTTTTCCATTTTTCAAATAAGATTTTTGAACTTTGAGAGATTATAAATAAGAAGCCTGCATGATTTTTCCACTCCTTTCTTTTCTTCTAGTCATTCTAAGTTCATCGTGCAATTATTCATCTTGGAAATAGTGAGAGAAATGACAAGAAGGGGACAACATGCCTATGTAGATTGTATATAGTATTGTGTTCGACTTGGTACTATGACGAGAAACAAAACCACATGGGCATGACTCATCGACAGATTCCACACAAGAAACCCATTGGTTCCTCGGAGAGATCGAAAGAGTACATCTCAATGCACCCACGTGTCGGTCAACACGTCAATAATGGGAATGATTGCCCGTGATTTTAAGCTTTCTTGAGGTTTCTATATAAGGTAACGAGCTCAGCGTGCACGCACGTTAGTCCTCATTTTGATTTGGTAGGAAACGAGACCTTGTCCCTCCATTTAGCTTGTCCTTGACGCGCTAAACCATGATGTACTTCTCAAGTCTGCATAGAATAGTAGCTCTTCGAACCCACCTGCAGAACCTAATTCTTCATTTAACTAGCAACTTTCTAGGAAAAAAAAATATTGGTTAAATCGAAAAATGGCACCATTTTAGTACGGAAAATGGCTTGCCTTTGGCCATCCGTCGGCAAATAATAATGTAACGCATTAGGTAAGTGTCTAATCTCATTTTGTATACACCGACAAGCGTGACAGTTTAGTTAAGATGGCATGAAGAATTCTAAATGCCCCAATTATTTTAAATTATCTCATCGGCATCTTATATCTAATTTATATTCAGTTTCGAATCAATTCGCCGGCCCCCTTGTTAGAAAATTGTATGGTCCGACACAAATGATGTGATTCTAAAATAATTTGAACTGTCACAATTAAAAATATTTTATAAGATAGCATCAGAAAGAAATGTGACAAACGACCCGTCCATGACAGCTATTCATTGTTAGTGTCACCAAGTGTGTGGCTCTATAATACTGAACAAATCATGAATGTGTATACAATAGGATCCACTTTCTTTGTGTTCATGCCGTATGGTTCTCTCCTCTCATTTGTCTTCAACATGAATTTGAACCTAAGAGTTGTTCAACTGAAATGTCCTTTGCCTAATAAGGAAATGGATTGTTGAACATCCACCTTAGCGTATGTACAAAGAGAAATGGTCAAAACATGTTAAGTCTTACTATATGGTGTACTTGTCGGTCTCATACGAATCACAAGCAAACCGTTTTACTCAATTAGACTTACTAAAGGAACTGAGAGATGCATCGCTTGTTCTAAGCAATTACAAGATCCCCTCATTAAGTTGCGAATAGTGTGCTATACTATATTCTAGAGTGGCCTTGGCATGTGATGTTCAGAAAGGGATGAGAGAAAACTTGTTCTAAAATCTCTCTTCTTTACTTCCGCATTGATCACCCTATCAGAATTCGCTGTTAACACGTCAATAAGAACAAACCTTTACAAACTTCTCCTTTTTAATATGTATCAACGCTTCTGAAAAAGTCCTTAATGGCATCAATCATTTTGCTCACTCGCTCCATTAATTATGTACGAACTCACTCCTTTTGCTAGTGTAGATAATAAAGTCATGTGAGTATAGAAAATCATGTAATTTGGTCAGATAGGCACGAGACACCATCCTAGGACTCTGCTAAAGATGACTTTGGAAATGATGGTTTATATACTTTTTTTATCTGCTTCCTCGAGAAAGTCATTAGCTAAAGTTTAGTAGTGCCCTGTACGAATTCTTTGTTCTGAACCCCCCACAAACATGAGAAAGGTAATTAAGGTTTTTCTATAAGGGCATCAAACTCTTTCTATTCAGGAAAAGATTAAAGGGTCAGTCAGTTCCATCAACTGGCACGCACCTGCATCTTCGAGAGTAGAATACGTGTTGATAAGGCTCAATGAAGGAGCGACTGATTGACCAAAGACGCTATGCGAGTTGTATTTTGTGGCATGACTTACTCAAATCACCCCCATGTTATGAGAATAAAAGAAAGGCTTGATGAGTACTGCATGTTGTAAGCAATCACCTACATGATATCCTTCATTGCTTTCACCAAAAGGAAAGGTAGAGATAGGAAAAAGAAAAGGTGGGCTCTTCCCTACGCCAAAACGAAAGGCAAGATAGGGATAATGGCTACGTATGTATGACATTCTCGATATGCAGGGTTTTCTACCGCAATATGTGAGAATGATACGGTGGAGCAGGATCCATTGTTTTATTCAGTTCTTGTTGATATCCCGGCCGCTGGTCGACTTGTGATCAAATGACCACACTTACCCTCCGCATGTTTTGAACTTGGGTCATATTCGTGCAAGGGCTGATGATGGGTCACAGATTGCAAAGCTGTCGGGAATTAGGTTTCATTGCCATGATGGGGTGTTATATATCACTGACTACTGCGATGTTTGAAAAGAGGAATTTAACACAAACAAATTCATTTAACGAGGTTTGATGCTCGATGGAGAGATGAGCTTGGACAAGTGAATGTTGTCATGGTTCTCTTTTTTGCCTGGAAGGAATGTTCATGGTTGAGACCACCAAATTGAAGGTAACAATGACCAAGTTCTGTGGAGAGATTAAACCATGCCGACAATAGGGTTGTGGAATTGAGCATGTATAGTTCTTGATATTCTTATGAAATGCGGATACATGGCCACCGGAGACCACCTAAGCATCGATTAAGTGAGCTGGTATTACATGCTTGCGGACCTTGTAATCATTTGAGTCGTCGATGATTAGGTTAAGTTGCTGTTGATGTGATCACATTGGTCCCCATACTTGACATAAACGACTTTGATACCTGTATTATTCTTTTTTTAACCATAATCGACCATTAGAAACTATACGGTATGTCATCTTATTTGCTTTCCCTTTTGTATAATTCCTTTCTCCTTCTGAGATTTCCAACACTCTTTGTTTCTTAGCATGGACCAACCATGTCAAAGAAATTAGGAAAACCCTTATTTGTGAAGAGCATTTTAATTATGAGTTAATGGATCACATATGTGAGCAAAATGAGACATGTCTCTTCATTTCATGTATTTGTTAAGTTCATAAATCTCTTCGATACATGAATATCTTTAATTCAAGTATCTCTTGAATTCATGAATGTCTTCAATACATCTTATTTGTTAAGTTCAAGTATCTTTTCAGTTCAAAATCTATAAATGGAATTGAACTATTCTTCATTGTACAGAAAAAAGAAGAGAGAATAATAGAAGATGGAGTCTACTTTTCATTCCATAGAAGATAGTGTATATGGAGTATAGGGAATAGAGTAGAATCTCTTCAAATTTTTCCCTAAGTGTGCTGATTCCGAAAAGGGTCGACAAAGTCCTATTTTTATGATGCTAATTCAAGCATGTTCGAGGTGTCCTATCCTAATTGGCTCTAACTTCCCTTGAGAGCTCAGCAATTAGTCGAGAAAAATTCTTGTTCATTTCTTAGCTACAAGTGAGAAAAACTTTGAACTAATAAGCAAGCCTTTCGGCAATTAATATTAGGTTCTATTTATTTCGCGGAAAATAAAAGATTTTAGAGAATATTTTCCTAAGAGTGATCGTTTGTCTCACTAATGTAGTTGAATAAACGAAAAATATTTTTATCATTAATGAAAATGTTTAGACATAAATTGTAATCAATAATAATAATATTTTTCACAGAGTAATTATTTCAAGTGATCATTTTTTTTTAAAAATGGTTTATAAATTATTCATTTTTTGTGAAACAAACGAAATTTTAGTCATCTCTCATTTTATCCTTTATTAAACACTCCACATTGCTATTCCTTTTAGGGAAAAGGACACCAAAAACTCCAAACTATGCCCCTTGGGACAATTTTACCCTGAACTTTTTTTTGTGCCATAAAAAATCCCAAACTATTTTATTGTACCCCTTTTAGCCATGATACTTGGATATAGTGAGAGAAATGACTTACAAAGGGGATGAGATGGCCATATGGATGATAAATTTTATTGTAAAATTCAAGTTGGTACTACCCCAAGAGACAAAATCACATGGGTCATGACCCATCCACAGATTCAACAAAGGAATCCATTGGTTTGTGGAAGACCCCGGAAGAGCACATCTCAATGCATCCACATTTCAATAATGGGAAAGATTGCCCTTGATTTTCAGCTTTTTGCGGTTTCCATATAAGGTAAGAAGCTCAGCGACCCCGCCCGTTAGTCCTCAATTTTGATAGGAAACCACAAAACGAGACTTTGTCCACCCATTTTTATCTATTCTTGGAGACCCTACATCATGCTCAGTGTACTTGTCCAGCCCACCTTCAAGCCCTAATCTCTTCATTTCGTTGGGCAACCAAAAAGTAGGTTGGTTAACTGGTAAAAGGCTGATTTTGAGTACGGAAAATGACGTGCCTTTAGCGCTCACAATATCACATGCTAGGTCAATTCAAGTTGTCTAATCCCAATTTTTGAACACCGATGAGCTGGTAAGAAAAATTCTGAGTGCCCTGGTTATTTTAAATTATCCCATCTGCATCTTATACCTAATCTTCCACTTGGCCCAGATCAGTTCACAAACCAACGCGTGAGAAAATTATGTGGTTTGATACAAAACGATACGATTCTTCATATATTCAAACGGTTATCATATTTTTTTATAAAATGGTGTCAAAAAGATAAATGACATATAATTAATCCATAACAACTATTCATTATTAGTGTCGTCAAGTGTACGGCTCCACCTTAGCGTATGTACAAAGAAAAAGTGTCGAAATATGTTATGTTTACTAAATATGACTACGATACAATGCCATATGTAGTGTACTTGTTGGTCCAATTTGGAGTGCAAGCAAACAGTTTTGCTTAATTAAACTTCTAAAAGGAATTGAGAGATGCCTCGCTTGTTCTAAGCAATTACAAGATTTCATCATTGAACTGCGAATAGTGTGTTATACTATATTCTAGAGTGGACTTGGTAGTTATCATAAAAGGATGCGCGAAAATTCATTATAAAAATTCTCTTTGTTATTTCCACATCAATCATCCAATCGAAATTTGCTATTAACACGTCGATTAGAAACAACTTTTTAAAAACTTCTCCTTTTCATTATGTGTTGACACACCTAAAAAAGATCCTTAATGACATCAATTATGTTGTTCCCTCGCTCCGTTATTTTCCAGCCCTCTTTTTGGGCCTCAACCCACTCATTTTGCTATTGTAGCTAATAAAGTCATGCGCGTATGGAAAAT
This sequence comes from Angophora floribunda, assembly GCA_014182895.1. Lineage (NCBI taxonomy): Eukaryota > Viridiplantae > Streptophyta > Magnoliopsida > Myrtales > Myrtaceae > Angophora > Angophora floribunda. The sequence continues at coordinate 17,305,104 of CM024710.1, forward strand.
TATGCATTTTGGTCAGATAGGCACGAGACCCAAACCTAGGACTGTGCTAAAGATGGCTTTGAAAATGATGGTTTATATGCTCTTTTTTTTTTTTTTTGCCTGCTTCCTCGAGAAAGTTGTTGGCTAGGGTTTAAGTAGCCCTCTATGTGAATTCTCTGTCTTGGACCACCCACAAACAGAGGAAAGAATAAAATAAGTTTTTTTCCTCAAAGGGCATCAAACTCTTTACATTAAGATAAGATCGAAGGACCAATTCATTACTGGCACGCACCTGCATTGTCGGAAAATAGATTATTTATTCATAAAGATCCAGAAAAGGAGTGATTGGTCGACCGAAGAAGCTGAATGAGCTGTATTTTGGGGCATGGCTTTGCTTAAACTCGCCCCCGTAGCATGGGAATTTAGAAAGGCTTAATGATCATTGCATGTTGTGAGCAATCACTCATGCGATCTCCTTAGTTGCTTTCGCCAAAAGGAAGGTAAAATAGGGAAAAGAAAAGTCGAAATCTTACCTTCCAATTCAAAGATCCGTTAATTCGAAAAATATCTTTCTTGGGACGCTAGTTATTGTAATACTCTTGATATGCAGCGTCCACCTACCGCAATATGTGAATGACATATGGCAGGCTCGGATCCATTATTTTATTCCATTCTTGTTCATATAGCGGCCATTGGTCGATTTGTGATCAAACGACCACACTTACCTTCCGCACATTTAGAACTTGTGTCATCATACTCATCCATGGGATTGTGTTGTGCAGACCATACACCCCATCGGGTACATGTATGGTTCAGAGAATGCAGAGCTATCAAGAGTTAACTACCATTCCGATGATGGGGCATTTTATATCATTGACTACTGCGAACTTTGAAGTGAGGAATTTTAACATAAGCAAGATCATTTAACGAGTTTTGACGCCTACATGGATAGATGAGCTTTGAGCTGGGACAAGGACATTTTGAAAAGTTCATTTTTACCACAATTGAGACATCCAAAATTGATGGCAACAATGGCGAAGGTCGATGGATAGCATAAACCATGACGCACTAAGGTGCTGTCCTTGTAGTTCTTGATGGCGCCAAGAGAGAGCCAAGACACAGTTAAGGGCTTTTTTAATTTTCATCTTGAAGATTGGGTTGAGTTGCTTGTTGATGCGATCGCATTAGAAGCCATACTTGATATAAACAACTTCGATACCTATATTATCTTCCCTTATATCATAAGTAAATATCCAAAACTATATGATCTGCCATCTCATTTTCTTTCCCTTTTCGTATCATTCCTTGTTCTTGCTTACATTTCCACCTCTATTCATTCCATGTCATGAACCAATAATGCTAGAGAAATCAAGAAAACCCTAATACATGAAGAGTAACTATTGCATAGATTAAGTTTATCAGATCAATGCAATTGCATTATAAAAATATATGGGCATCGAGATCAAAAACATGAGTTTTTATAAAATTTTATGCGTTGCGTTAGATCTGTACGATATAGTATTCATATATCCAACGTAATATTATAATATTTCTGTCGGTGGGAAACCTAGGGTGCAGTGTTGGCCAATTAGAATCCTTCCAAGTCGTGGGGTAGGGTTTTCGACCCTTGAAAAAGGAAAAGCACAATCTCCAAAACCCCCGTTTCCTGTTCCCGCTTCGCTTGCTCTCTGATGACTAAGAAACGAAGTGTTCCCTTTTCCCAAGTCACCGAGGAATACATGGCGTCGTTCGCGGTGGGTTGATGTAGCAAGGCATTGGATTAGGGAATTATGACATCTTCAGACACGTCGAGATTTTTTTATGGCACAGAATATTGAAATGTGCGAAAAAAATGAGTCTCATCCTAGTGTATGGAATAATGCTTTACATGCAAATCACATGCGTACCCGATCCTTCAAATTATTTCGAGTGAAAGATATTGTCATTTGAATACGAAAGTTATTGCATTCAAATCAAGCTCTTAATTCTTTGGTCAACTCGTTAAGAATTTGAGAGATGTTTTTCACAAGAATAAGTATACTAGAAGTCTTGAACTCTATCGAGAATATACAATTGAATCCTAAAATTTTAGATAATACAATTAAATATTAAAACTTATTACATTGATGCAATCAAATCTTTTTATTAACTCCATTTAATTAGGCTAACAAAAAATATTGACTGGATTTTTTTAATTTTTCTTAAGAAATGTGGTAATGATGCGCTCCCATCGAATGCCACATCTGAAAAAAGCTTGAAAAAATAAAAGGAAGAAGAAAAAAGATCAAAATTTAAAGAAACGGGTATTGATTAAAAAAAAAAAAAAACTAAAAATTTGACGAAAAAAGGGGAGAGAAAATGGGGTGTTGAAGGGGGGATGGCCACAGCATGGCCGGCAAGTCCTCGGATACCAACAAAGCTGATGGGTTTAACGAGCAGACTTGATTGCAAAGCATATAACAACAAATAAAATCAGAATTCTACTCAACAATTACAAATTAGAACAAACATGTGGAATATTTGGTTTCTCTATGTTAGTTTTTTCAATGAGATCTTTGTGAAAGGTTGTGAAATAACACTTATGAAGTTTGTTTTAAGTATAATCTAAGGTCAGAAAACACTTGAGTGATTATAATCTGTAATTATCCATATTCATAGTGAAATTCTATGCAATTGGCTCTCCTTATGGACTAAGTACCATTGCCCCCGAACCACGTAAATCCCTCGTACTCTCATCGTCTTTCAATGATTCCTCTAGTAATTTCTTCTTCTCAAGTTGAGCTTAAGTTGCAAGATCCGTCAATTTCCAGGTTATTTGACAACAAACAAAACCTACAGGATTCCTCTAGTATCCTTCTTGTACTTGTCATTTTTCGCTGATTCATCTAATAATTTCTTCTCGAGTTAAATTTAAGTTGCAAGATCCATAAATTTCCGTGTTATTTGACAGCAAAATAAAACCTACATGATATTGACTTTTATCATATTCTTTAAGGGTAATACCACCACATTAATTACTGACACAATCATTGACCCCCGTTAGAATTTCTAACATTCGTTCTTGCCTCTAGACTACCCCTTTTAGAGTGCCCAATTCTGTTTACTTCTGCTCCTGTGTCTTCTATAGCTTGTACTCCCTTGGTGCTCTGAGCTTTAAGCTACACAATATCAATATTCAAAAAAGGAAAACAAAGAAACACAGGCACACACAACTATTAAGAAGATCCAGTTAATATGCTTTGGGTCAATTTTAGGGGTTACCTTTTGTTGGTCATTAAGCCCAAGAGCATGGTTAAGCAATGACAAGCCCGAAACAAACGAATCCATCAGCGTGATTCAGCCCAAGAATATTGCATGCAGTGTCAGTTTAGTCTGTAAGGCCCAACTTCAACGTCCATCAATTCAAAATATATTAATCAGGGCGTTTGCATTGTGTTTTTTGTCCGGTTTGTTTTAAGTCAAATTTCCAAGAGCAGGAGCATTTAGGTCTCCTTCTGCTATGTATGAAAATAAAATTGAAAAATAAAGAGATATGTGACAAGGGAGAAAACATTCCATTTAGGATTTTTTACCCAGTCCATTGTCGCCAATGCATAACTTTATACTTATATCAGTCAGTCTCACGACACGAAATAACTTAACTAAGACGATTAAATATTTATGGGTATCTCGAAGTAATCAATAATGCTTAATATGTGAAACAATTAAATGTTTCCCATCAAAAGGGTGCGCATCTACCAATAATTCTTATATGTAATTCTTGTGAAACCAGTCGGTATTCATTTACATTGATGTTATTGGTTTTTGCCCTTCTATAGAGTATTTATTCCCCACCTTAAATGGCTTCAAACCGTACCCGCCTCAAAAAAGGAAGAGGTTTATTAAGCGTACATCTTGTCCAATTTGGAGTGATTGGGAAGAGGGAAGTAATTTAGGCATATTATATATTTATACATAATTTGCATAAATATAAAAAGGGGTTTTCGACAATTGATGAGGTATATTAATGATTTACTACTACATTCGCAATTGGTGGTTTTGTTTTAGGTTCTTCAAATTCACAAATAAAAATTCCATTTTTTATCTAGATTCTATTTGAAAATTGAAAAATCATCCTAAGATTTTCATCATGTTTTTCCCTTATGACTGACATTGCATTTGGTCCTTCTGGTCTGTACATAATTAGTGGGTTGTTCCAGTTTGTGCAACTAGGAAGTTCAGTTCTCTCTATTCCCCTCTCTTTTCTACGGTCTAAAAAGAGCTTTCGCATGGAAGGTGAGAACCAAAATAATGTCTCAAACAAAAACCCTAGGCATCCATGGACCTGAATATGTTCTTAAATTACTTAATCTGAACTCTAAGATGTAAAACACAGAGTATTCCCTTCTAGATGGGGAAAAAAAATGTATACTCAAAAACAAGGGGGACCATAAGAGGGAAGGTAGACTTTCCCATCAAGGGCTTCGATTTGTAGTTGCTCGATAGAACCAAAGTGATGTTTGGAGCCTAGCAATTTGTTCCTTGTTTAGAAGCTACTCAGCACAACACAAGTCATGTGCAATGAACACGTACTTTTCAAAGAGTGCGCAGCCTTGCTTATATTTTTTCCCTATTGCTCGAGAGTCCAAAATAAAATTGCGGGTTGGGTCGCCAAAGCCCAACTCTGAAACACTCTTCCTTATCGCTGGTTTCAACCCCTTGTCTATTTTGGATTTGTTACGTTGTCGAACTCAAATTTTGTACTCCCCTTATGGCACCGTTTGAATGAAATGAACTTTTTTGACCAAAACAAAGAAAGTGAGGTTTATGAATTATTTCTATAATCCATCTAATTCATTACGTTTAGTAATCCTCGTACCCACTTAATGCTTTCGTTGAAGAGTTATGATTTGAAAATAACCTTTACAAATTATTTACTCACGGAAATTAACATTAAGTGCATCAAATATCCATGAATTCTTCCCAAGAATTTCTTCGATTTTGTTCAAACGGGTTAGTTAAATTAGTTAATATACTCCAATATATGAGACCATCTATGTTCTCCTTTTGGGCAGATTACATAGAATTCTTTGGATTAAAATTGAGGGAACAAGAGACGTCACCATCGGTACGTGTCGTCATCTATCGATTGCTTCATCATCAAGTCTGCGCCTTCATACTGGCGTAACAATGGGGCTTCCGAATAAACAATAAGCCCCCAGCCCAAATGTCTAACTTAAACCCATAAGACCATTTTGTAAGCCCATCCGGTTTTGCTTCAGCTGGTTGCGAAGGAAAATATAAAAGAGTAGAGAGAGAGAGAGAGGCTGTAATACTATGAACAAATTATCTTAAATAAGCTATAACGTCAGGCTAGCTCAGGTTTCAGGTTGCTGGGTTGACTCAAGAGGTCATAATACTATGAAATCATGTTACAAAGAAAGTTTAGGGTTTCGTGAACCCGGGTTATAATTTGGTCAGGTAATATTTTAAAGTTTGTTCCACATTATTGGAACCAGATTCAAACTACTATTTTCGGCGCTGGTTTCTGCCCATCTCTAGCCATCTTTGGATCGGAGGCGAGTTTTCCTTTTAAGCATGTCAAGTTAACCATCCAATTATTCCAAACCCATTTGAAACCAATGTCGACAGATTTCCCAATGGACCTTTCAAGTTGGGCTTGTGAGCTACTGACATACCGAACAATTGTAGTTGTCCTACTTTGGCGAGGTTTCCATCAGTGTGTCAGAGTTGTTTTGATACCGAATAAGTCTAAATAGTCAAGTTTCAGTTAAGGTAATTGTCCATATGAATTTTATATCAGTTTCTCACTTAATTGATAGGATTTTGATTTTTTTCACTCGAGGTAGCTTTGGTTGTTTGGTTTCGCATTTTCAAGTAAGTGGTTCTTATCTCTTCTATGATTTATAAACTCATGTCTAAAATATGATAGGAATTAAACATTTCGTGATTTGTAAAAGAGGCATTACCGGATATAATATTCAATAAAAAGAAAAAAAAAGTATTGTTTAGATTATATTTATTGCATCAAATTGAATTGAACATTTGATACATTTTTGGTTATTTGAAACAGCATAGTAAAACATCTCTTAAAATAATCTAGAAGTGGATTACTTGTCAAACGGTATTGAGAAATGCTTTATAAAATGTATTCTTCTTGACAAAGGAATTGTGAAAGGTTATGTAAATATTGATTGATGAACCTACTTAATAAGATAAATTAGGACATGTTTTGTAACTGATTGGAGGATCGTGGTGGTGATTTTATGATGCCGTCATGATATGTGCTTATTGAAAGGTTGTGAGGATGCGTACTTTTTTCAGAACATTTATTTGGGGCGAGCCCAATATGAACATATGAAAAGGTCAGCCAAATGCAACACTAGACTAAAAATCACATTTTTCTTCAAAAACTAATAAAAGTACATCACTGGCTTGGTTTTGATGTTGCAATTAGTATCTCTAATTTTCGCCTTCCTTTTGTACCCATAATGTTCAATCCCCCGTAACCTCTTTGATTTTGTGTGTGCTTTCTAGAAAGGGGAAGATTCATACATTTTTATTTCTTTCATTAAGATTATCCCACTTTTTAGTTCAAGTTTTTTGAAGGTCAGGTCTCAACTCAGGTCACAATGACCATACTCATGACATGTTTGAATCAGATCATGTACCAATAAGAATCCAATTTGAATCATTGACACCCCTATCAAGAAAAGCAGTGATAAAAGACCATGAGAGATCCTCTTGCAAATAAACTAATACAAGTTCGAATTACTTCAATCTACGAGGAAACTTAAGCATGACTTCTAAAGGGGTGGTTGGGTCAACTCGGTGGTCTACGTCGTCTCTTCACTTTGCTTCTCTACCTTCGCCCCCTTTGTCTTTTCTCTCAACCTCGCCGTTTGAATTAGCAACGTTATTTGTGTGTAGTTGAATTTTGTAACTTTTTGACGTATTCTCGTAGGCCTAACGCCGCCTACTTTTCCTTTTCCATTAAATACATGAAATCTTTGTAATTTCTAATTTATATTTACATTTATCTTAATTTTTTTATTGATTTGTGTTGTTTTAAGTTAAAGTGGCGTGGGAAAAAATTAATTAAGTTATGCAAAGAACCCTGCACAAGGCACAGGCAAGAAGACTAATATGTACATGAATGGGTTTTTTAGATTAATGATAGGTGGGTTGTGGCCATTGATCGTGTAAAATCAATAAATGAACATTTTACTTTTCTAATAACTATCTAAAGAGAAGTGAACACAAAATGAAATATAAAAGGTACCTTATTAGCTCACATTGTCACCGGTGAAGTTTTTCATAGGCAAGTGGGAAAAAATGTCCAAACAATTCTACACTAGTATAGTGACTAATTCAATCTTAAACCTTTCGTTTGTGTCAATTTAGTCATAAAATTTTTAATGATTTGTTAATGTAGTCATTTTGGCCAATTATCCAAATAATAGTTTTAGGACTAAATTAACAAATATTCAAAAAATTTAAGACTAAATTGATGGATTGATAGGTTTAGGACTTAAAATGGTAAATCGTAAAAAGGTTTAAGACTAAATTTAGCATAATTGAAATATTTTGAATTGATTACCATATAATAGGTTTAGGACTTTTTGGACAATTTATCCCTAAGTTTTTAAGAACAATTCGATTATTGAAAACCGAATTAGTCAAGTTAGGCCAAACTCGAATTGTTGAAGCTCTTTTTTTTTCTTCTTTTATTATTCATTATTACTTTTCTTTTATATTTCTTGGCATTGTTTAGCCATCAACAGCTTTATGGGTTTCTTAATAATTATCGGGCAATCAAAATTGTGTTTTTTAATCTTATCTTTCGGAACCGAAAGGGCGTTCGATGAAAGATCTTGACGGAATGGATGGGGCAGGCGAGTGACGCAACGCGCACGTTGGACATGGATGGCGGATGGGGGGGTCCGACCCGAATGTGGGTCCCGACCCGAAGTTATCCATAATTTGACATTATTTTCCACTGCTTGCACGTGCTGTCTTTTACCATTGACTTCACCGAACTCTATATTTCAGCTAGGGTTCTATACAAAGTCATTTTTCCAAAAGCTAATTACTGATTAAAAAAAAGATTTTCTCCTCTTTGAAAAAGCTTTTTACGAGAAAAATAAATTACAATGGAAAATTAAAAGGATAAATTTCTTTTAGGGATAAGCTCATTAATAATTCTAAAATTTATTAAGAAAATACAATTAAGTCTCAAAACTTACAAAAAGTGTAAGTCAAAATTGGTGCAATCGAGTCCTTGTATTAACTCTCTCTAACTTGATTACTAAAAATGTTGTCATGGATTTTTTTAATATTTTCTCTCTTCTAAATGACGATAATGTGATCAAAACATGAATTATATGGTTAAAACAACGTCATTTTAATTCAAATCAAATTTCAAATATAAATTTTATTTAAATTAAACTATAAAAACAAGCCAAAAGGAGAGTGTTTTGAGAAACTAGGCCAATGGGGTTGGGCATGACAAGCGTGGGGTTGCCAGGCCCAGGTCAATGGCCGACGACCCTCACCGACCACAAGCAAAGGTCTGTAGGCCCTCATCCAAATTCGGCTAAGGACTCACCGGCCATATCCCCCCACCCTTGCCGATCCTTCTTTGATGATGGTGAGGACAATGGCTTTGCCACCTAGCTTCTCAAAACTCTCTTTTCTTTTATAAAAAAAAGCTTATTTTTTAATTTAATTTAAATAAAATTTTCATTAAAAATCATATTTAAATGAAAATGATGTCGTTTTAACCATCTTATCACCACTTATCATTAAAAAAAATAATACAACAACCAATTTTCAGCATTTTCCCTATGCCAAAAACGAAATGACTTAATTACACAAATTTGATAAGTTTTATAATTTGGTTGCTCTTTTTGTAAATTGAATTTAATTATCCTTTCGTAATAAGTTTTAAATGTTTCATTACACTTATCTCTCTAAAAAAAATGGAAGAGCACTTCAATTTTCTATTAATTTGTTGTTGTGTTTACATAAATTGGAAGGAAAGACATGCGATTACTTGTGTAGTGGGCTAACTTGTGGATGGAACGGGTTACACTCCTGTAATTTTACCTATAAAACTCGCAATAATACTGATTTGCCACGTCGTTGAATAAGAGGGTTACTATGGTCATTTAGAGAGCAGGCACCGAATTTTAAAATGGTCTTTACATGGAGCATCGAAATTAACGTTGCCCACTTAAAACCAAGATGGGGTGTTCCACATTATTCATTACACGTGTTAGCAGAAACAGTTGATATATTAAAAATGCAAAAAGCATTTCAATTTATTTTTTAATTAGCAATTGCTCTCCGAAAATTTTAGGAGAATTTTTCTAACTAATGCCCTAAAAACACCGACTGATTAAGTAAATAAAGTTGAAAACTTCACATTTTTCAATGCATCGATTTTTTTCGTGTAACGTATATAACATGCATATATCATAAGCTTGAATAATAATTATAGTAATAATAATACCTTGTGGTTTTTGTTATGCACACCTACTCAAACAAACAACTTTATTAATATATAATTGGATGATAACACGATTATTGTTGACTTTACTCCTCTTTTTCCGTCGTGGAAAAGGCAATCCAAAGGTGAGAATTCTACTAGTGATGAGTTTGATTCCATTTAAAAGATCGCAGCTTCTCCACGTAAAAGGATATACATCGTGGAATAAATTATCGAAAAGTTAATATTTTTCTAGTGACGTGGCATGATCAACTTTGTAAAGAAAGAGGAGATGGTGTGGATAAGACGTCAATCAATTGCAGAATTTTTTAAAATATGAAGAAAATGAAAGAAAAGAATATGTAAATAAGCGAATGTTCAGCTAATTAAGAGAATATTCCACGGAGTCGCATCTACTTTCCTACCCGTGGGGTCCGCGGACCAATTGACCATCATAGTCATGGGACTCGCCTCTGTACGTTTTTGCCCTAATTCTTTTTTTTTTCCCTCCCCAGATTTTTTTTTTTGTAACAAATTGACCCAGAATAATTTCCACGAAATCAGATGAAATGGTGCCTGCAATTCATGTGTTCCTATTACCCATTCACCAAGATAGGAGATAATTGAGATTTGAATGAAAATCGACTTTTGCAATTGTTTGAATTCGAATGAGATTTCATGATCAATGTCTATCTTATTCCTTAAACGGTGGTGATTTGATTGACGTTGTACTTAGCAATCGCAAAAATTAGCATAGATGATAATTTCGTAGCGAGTGGACCATGTAATTAGGGTGAAAGGAATATTTGGTGAAAAACATGGGACTCGAGATAAACCACCAAGGGGTGGTAATTGGGCATGTCACTCTTCTACTAGTCCTTCATAAGAAGGGAAAAAAAGACCCACCTAAAAATAGAAGAGCCTTCAATGATGAAGATAGACATCATGTCAATACTTTTATAATAACTACTGTCAGGTAAGCAAACATAAGAGTCTCCTGTATCTGGTTTGAGAATGTGGTACTTGCAAGAGTTCTTGCAAGTCGACCTATTCTTTGCACAATTGTCTTGTAATTGACTAGTTGACCTAAGGGAGGTAATTGGGCCCGTCACTCTTCTACTTTTCCACTCAAAAATACTAAGTCAAGTTATAGTAACTTCTTATTATGCAAGGATTGGGAAAATTATGATAATTTGTGTTTTATGATTCCGAAACTATAGTAGAAAGCATGTACTTTAAAGCATTGTTTGGTAACCGGCTAATTTTTTATCATTTTTTCTTTTATTTTCCAAAACAAAAAAAAAATAAAAATTTGTTTAGTAATGTCAGTTAAGTTTTCTATTTCTAGGAATAAATCAATGGCTAGGAATAGATTTGGAATAAAATCAATAAGTAAAAAAAAATTACTTCCTTGCTCCCAAGAACAATCAAAGAATCAAGACATTTTCTATTTTTCTTATTCTTCCTCCTCTAGTTAGTTGTCAAGCTTGATGATGGTTGATGACCAGCTAGAGATGAGGTCCAATGACCTCACTAGAGCCTCGCCATGGTCAAGCAAGCTTCGCCTAGCCATAATGAGGTCGACTTTACTCGGCCAAGGCGAGGCCAACCTTGCTAGGGGCACTCTCATCTCTAGCTAGTTAGATGTATTTGGTAATGTTTTGTTCCCATGAACAATTTCTTTTTAAAAATAGTTTTTTTCTATTTCTACTATTTAGAATAATTTCTAAGTAGAAAACACATTTAATAACTGCACAAAAATTTTTATTCTTGAAATAGAAAAAAATAAGAATGTATTTGGTACAACTCACAAATTTTTTTTTATGAAGTAAGTTTCTTTTTTAATAATTTTTTTCAATTTTTTTTTCTTTTTTTTACAATTTCTTCTTTTGGTAGTGGTGAGTGATGGCAAGGGCTAGGGCTGGCAACAAGTGGCAACCATCGGCATGACCAGTTAGAAGAGGAAGAGGAAGAAAAGAAAAAAGAAAGAAAGAAAATGACTTATTTCATAAATTATTCTTAAAAATAAAAAGTAACTTTTTTCTACTTTTTGTTTTCGTTCCAAATTTATTTCCTAACCATTTTTCTATTTCAGGAATAGAAAATTAATTGATGTTGCCAAATGAATTTTTATTTTGTTTATATTCCAAGGAACAAAATAACAAAAAATAGAAAAATTGGAATGTTACCAAATAGAGCCGCCAAGCCTTGATAGTCGGCTAGAGGAGGAAGAAGAAGAGAAGGAAGAAAAAAAAGAAAAATCTCATAAAATTATTAAAAAATTAAAAGAAATTCTCCACCACAAAAAAATTAGGATTGTACCATACACATTTATGTTGGGAAAAAAATAGCCCAAGTGCTAAAACTTGTTATAGGGGGACACTTAATGTCAAAAGTTACGAAATGTATACTCAAATGCTATTTTTAAAAAAAATTGGATTACTTCAATACCAACTCCGGCGATCCCTTCTATAAATCGTATGTGGCAATTTTTTAATAATTTTTAATGCCTACGTAGCTTGTTGGAATTCTACATCAGCTTACCTTTTACTCGAATGACACCGTTTTGGCTTAAGTTTAATTTTTAATATAAATATTAATTAAGTAATATTATTTAAAAAAAAGAGGCAACAATTGTAGCATAGGCGGGGAGGGGCTCCCCTGCCTATGGCCATTGCCTTATTGCCAGTGGGGCGGTGACGATGGATGGCGAGGGTCACCGGCCCTCGCCCAAGTGTTAGTGACCCTTGTGGCAGCAACAGGCATGGGAACCCTTTGGCTTGTGCTACTATTTTTTTTTAAATTTCATTTTTAAAATTATTTAATTAATATTTATATAAAAATCTAATTAAGATCAAAACGATATTGTTTGGGGCTGATCTAGCCACGTCATCACCACCCAAAACAATGTCATTTTGACTCAACTTAAAAAGTTCCATGTCAACATTTTGGTTAAATTTTCTCGCCGTTAGCACTTAACCAATCATTTTTCTCTGATTTTGACACTTAAATGTACATTTCGACACTTAAGTGTCCCCATGTCAACTTTTGGAACTTTAGCTGTCCGCACGTCCATTTATGTTCTTTTTCTATTTTGGAATATAAATTTTGTGTAGTTATCAAATACGTTTGAATGCACAAAAATTTATCTAGGGAACAGAATCAATAAAAATATTTTTGAGCAAAAATTATTTCCTGGAACAAAATGGTTATCTAATATACCATAATTGCTCTAACATTCTTTAATCTCGAAAATCACCATAAGATTGTCAAAGAAAAATGTGCTTAAAATTTTTTTTTTTTAGACTTTTTTCGAAAGCCTCCCACGACTTTTTCTAAGACGGCAAAAAGTAATGTTCATACGTGTATTATATGATAAATCATAAAGATGCACAGCATCCTCCAACTTTTAAAAAGTGATTTGCAACTTTCGAATAAAGACATTATAAGTGTAATAGTTTTCATATAAACATTTATTTAAGTGTCAAAACTTTTTTTTTACCATTTTAGGATCACAATTTTTAGAAAACGTTTAACTTTCATTGATCATTTGAAATATTAGAGATTTAGTTTCTTTTAAAGGATAGTGCACCTGTTTAAAATTATACCATTTTTTGAAAAGAAAAAATCTGTTTTACATCCTTATACTTTTGAATTTGTTCTAGCAGATAAAAAGACTAGCCAAATTAAAAATTTAGGATATTTAAATGCTTTTTCAGTTCAAAATCACGACGTAAATATAGCGAAATAATCGTTTAGCAAACTTCTTGCCAGATAAATAGGAGTGTTTCCTTGCGTTTCCACTTTTGATTATACTTTTTAATATTATTATTTTATAGCAGTTTTTTAATACCGTATATCGAAATTTTAAAGTACTCATAATGTTTTCGTAACTAAACTAATATGAAATGATTTTATAAGCTTTGCCCGCATAGATAATCCCAAGAAAAATTGCCAAATGAAAGAAATAACGTTTTTAAAGCCGCAATAAAAGTTACAAGGTGAAAAAGATTTCATGATAAAATCATCTTATCATGAAATATTCAGATCATTAAAAGCATCATGTACGTAGAAATTATACATAAATGTGAAAAAAATATTAATTTATTGTAAGCAAAGTCTGAATAGCAATGGCGAACCTTAAACGCCCCTGACCATTTGCAATCTCTCTCTAATTTCCATCCAATCTTCTTCTTATTCTTTTTGTGTGTGTTGGCTTTTTCATTCTTTTAATAATTGACCGACATAGCACCACATTAGCACCATTTGTCTTCCAAAAACATTAATCATACTATGTTGGCTTTTTCTGTCAATCAAATTTGACAGAGCTAGTGAAAATAATACTAAACTGCACTTATTGAACAAATTTTAGGATTTGATCGCATTATTTGAAAATATTAGGATTAATGATACACTTATTCCGATAAATAATATGTAGAGTTGCCACAAATGATATTCATAATTTTCATAATGTAGACTACTATTGTTTATTTGGATGGAAGGTCCTAAGCAATCGTGTGACGGAATGGACACCAAAATTAAATTTTAGGTAAGCCCAGATACGGTCTAAGAGGGTCGTGAACAAGGGAAGCCGCGGACTAGTGCGAGCATAGGCTTTTCATAGATGGAATAGTAGCAACGACAAGAAGCCAGTCAACATCAAATAGGGAAAACCTAGAACTATTAATATAATAAAAAAACATAAAAGTGGGTTAAAAAGAACTAAAATATTCTAGCACGATTACTCATGAATTTTGAAATCTATGTTGATTTCACTTACATAATAACTTTTCCTTCATCTAATTAATTTCCCTTTTCTCTATCATTTCACATTTCAACCTTGTCCACATGCATGATGGTTGTTTGCCATTACGCGAGAGGAGATGACCAACCAAAGACCCCAACCCAAAGAAAGATATGGAAAAGAAAAAGTTGGAAGAGACAAGAAAAAATTGTGAGAAAAAAGAAAAGGGAATCTTCTTACTTTTGGCACGTTAAAGTAAGAAGGGCATTGGAAATAAGACCTTCTCGAGGAGGTTATCAAGCGATTGGAAAAAAAAAAAAAAAAAACCTTGGACCTCAACAAGCACGAGACCTTCTTAGGGAAGTCATCCGACCACTCAGCTAGGAAATCTGTGGATTCCAACAAGGTATCGAGACAAAAAAGAAAAGAAAAGAAAAAGGTACCAAGCAACTTTTCGTGGGCTACTTACAAAAATGGTCCAGCTAATATTGCCACTGTTCAATTTTGATCCCATGCTTTATTTTGTGACTAATTTTGATCCTCAAACTGGTCCTCCTCAATCGCTATTACATGATACATTCCATATTCTATCTAAATGTCCATGAAAAATATCGACTAAGCACCGGAGATGAACATGTGGCCTCAACATGGTATGGACAAATAAAGGGTCAAGGAAAAATTAATATATAGCGTTGAAAATGTTATTATTAGTGCAAAAATTGAAACGACTTTTCCTAAATGATCACCTCATGAGCATTACTTTTGAGAGATGAGGGTCCACCGGCCCTCACGACCTCCCTGTGAGGTATCTCTTGTTTAGATTTTGAATTGAAGGGCCAAAAAGTAGGATCATCCTTGCAACCCCTTTCACATCTTCATGGAAGATCCTTCACACCTAGTGTAGAGCTAGAAAATGGACGACAATTTGAAGTTCCAATTGGATGTCCATGAAATTGTAAAGTGGGAATTTGCAATTTGGTGTCATGGGTAAGAGAGAGAGAGTGAAATTGTATTAGCAACAATATGAAATCATGACTTTCAAAGTTGTAAGCCTTAATGGCATAATGATAACGTGTTCTCCTACATGAAATTCTCCACAACTTCCAAAATTGTAAGCCTCAATAGCACAACAACAGCATGTTCTCCTACATGAAATTCTCCAATCCCATCGGGATGTCCATGTGAGGGTCGACCAACCCTCACTAACGGGCAGGAAAGTTGGAACAATAGAGGTGGCCCTCAAACACCCTTGACCATATGCTCTCTCTTTATCTCTCTCTCTTCCTTTTGGTTCTAATTTTGTTTTTCCTTTTTTTTAATCCTTTTTAACATGGTGTCACATCAGCATTATTGTCTTGAAGAACATTAATAACATCATGCAACAATTTTCTACTTATTAAGGTTGATAGAACTAACGAAAATACTTAATTGTATTTATTGAATAAGTTTTAGGATTGTATTATATCTTTTTGTCAAGTTTTTGAACTTTTAATACACCTTACTCTAAATTAAAATTAACGATGAAAGCAATATGTGAAACTTTATCAGCAATTTTGACCAACAACGTTGTCTTCATATATTTAAGCTAATTTTACAAAACTACCTCTGCATTAAAATATGAAAAGATAAAATAGGACGTGGTTAACATATTTCGAGATGAGCAACTTCCCATCTCGCCTACCTTCTTATATAATTCCCCATTTTTTTGTGAAGATTATCATTTTAGAACCTTGTATATGAATGTTAATTCAATTATAAATTTTATGTGAAATTTTAATATAACCCTTTTGGGCAACTCCCACCGAAAATCACTGATATGTCATGTGTCCAAGTTAGCGTGTCATGTCAGATAGTCGAAGATGATTGGACACCACATTAACAATTTCCTATGGCAATTAGTATAAATGACAACATTAAAATGTTTCCCAAAAGCATATAATTCCATTGGCAAAACTAGAAAATTTAGGACTGAATTAAAATCGGTACAATAAATTTAAGACTGATTGAGTAATTATCCTCATTTTCTTTCCCTAACACAATCATTCAGCTAGGCACATGCGAGTAGTGTTAACTAACAATAGAGGCCATCTAAACACAATGTTGATTGGGCGTGATTGTTCCAATCTCGTTTTGAAACTTAGGTCTAGGTAGATTGGATGCCTTGACCTAGTCTTGGAACCATGAGAATTGGATGAAATAAATAGGTGATTTTATTTTCTATTAATACTTATACCTTGATTAAACTTGCCTTATTGCAATTTTTTTTCCTTTTAGGTTTAAATGGCCACGTGGTGTTCAAGCAGCTTTCATGTAGTTTGATCAATCCATAATTCTGGCCAATTATTAAGGTGGCGCTTCCTCAAATCGATATGATGCATCAAGGAATTTACTCGTTTAGTGCTCTTGACAAGATTTGAACCAGGATTACAAGGGAGACATAAACTCTCTAAGTCGATATAATTAAACTACTCTGGCAACCCAAATCGATATCTTGCTAGTTTGGCCTCCTTGCTATTATATAAAGCAAATAAGACAATTCACAAGTTTCGATTTTAAGACTTGAATCTTTTGTAACTTAAAGTAAGATTCGAAAATTTTCAAATTTTAAATATTTTCTCTTTCCGCGTGAGACTATCCTTACATATGCTGTTCTTGTTGGATATAGCGGGTACTATTTTTCTTGGTCGGATTTCAGTTCAAATTACTTTACTCACTAAATTATTAAAAGAAATTCAAAATACTTTGAAGTATTCACTATCAAGTGATAACACTAGGGGTGTGCAACAGGACCGGGTTTACCCGGAACCTGGACCGATCACTCGAAAAATAGGGTCGGGAACTGATTCCAATTTTTGGGAATCGGTTGAAATCGGTCCGGGAACTGGGTCCAAGCAAAGACTCACCCGGAATTGGACCAGTTTTGTAACTGCTTTTTACCCTATTAAAAAAAAAAAAATTCTTTTTTTGTGTAGTGCCTTTGAATTTTTATGTCTTCAAAGAATTATTAAAAAAAGAAAACCTCTCTTTGAATCAAGGTAAGGAAAATTATTTTCAAAGAATTGTTAAAAAGAACTATTCTTATACATTATTTTAAATTTTTAATGGTCTCACCTTCAACTATTATTATAGTAACGAGACAAGTGCTACTAAATATTGTGGCACTAATTAAAGCATTTTCAATCAAACTTAAGAAATATGTCCTCTTAATAGTAGTTTCGTTGCATACAAATGAGCATGCGCATTAAATCATATCAAAATATTTGTGAAAATAAGATTAATATTAGATCCATATTTGTTACTAATGTTTATGCATTGTTAAAATTTTTGCTTTGTCTTATAATGTTAAGAGGTTTACGTTATTGTTTTTTTTCGTGAATTAATGTAAAATTTGAAGTCATATAGAATATTGGACGGTTGCAAAATAAGTTTTAATAAAAATAGGGTAAACTCTGTTCCCAGATCAAAAAAGAATGGTTGAACCCAAAACAGGGTCTAATAAAAACAAGGTATGGTATAGGTCCAAAAAAGAGGAACTGGTTATAATATGGTCAGATATAGGGTTTAGGTCTGAATCCTACCTATCTTGGACCCAATCACCCCTAGATAACACGATGATGAAAGTGAAAATTCTAAAAATTAAAACTCAAGGACCCACCCACCCATCGATATGGCCATAAGGATAGCAAAATAGTAAAACTAGATGCATTTCCCATCTTTAAATTTCACATGTCAATTAACTAGAGTGTACAAAAGAACCCAGAATTGGATTGAACCGGCCTAAAACTAGCAGTTCCCATGGGAACTAGTTTGGTTCTAGACTTCATTTTATCGAAATTGGTGAGTATTGATTCAATTCCTTGTTCCAAGTGCGAAACTATCTACCCGCTCACCCGGATTGAATCGATGTATATATATACTTTTTTTAATTTTTATGTTTTAACTTTTCAGATTAAAATCCTAATTTCCTATTTGTCTCTCACTTCACTCATCTCCTGACCTTGCCTCTCTCTCTCACTCTCGCTTTGAAAGGCCTCTAGCCTCATCAATCCCTCTCTCACTCTCGCTCTCAATCCCATATCGCTCTCATTCTTGGTCGCCTTTGGCCTTTGACTTTATTGCTTGTTTTGAAGTCTCACGCCTTTTCTGAAGTGGGCACATATCAATCAAGTTCTAGTTTCCAAGTGATTCAATGGAATCAACAAGTTGTTTGCGGTTCCAATTTTTCGGAGTCGATTTTTATTGAGTGATTTCTATTCCGGGGTAAAAACTGCCTACCTTGAAATCGATCACCCATGAATATAAACACCTATGCATATTTGCTAGCTTTTATTTACAAAAGCTATTATTTTATTTTTTTTGGAACTAGAAAACAAACTCCTAAAAGCTAATTTAACCCTATTTGAAAGTAATCATCTAATCTATATCTATGCTGATATCACCTTTTTAACTTATGATGAGGGTAACTAACTCGCACGCCCTCCATTTTAAACTCATCCCTACGTAGAATTTTGCTATTCGTGTTCTTGGAATCATATCATCTCTCTCCATGACCCATTGTTCTTAACATCATACTCCAAAAAAGCAATTTTTTTTTTAAAATTCAATTCCGAATATTGACATGGGATTATCATGCGATTAACCAACGAGAAAAATAGCGATGATTTTGAAATGTAAGGAAGCCGCGAGTGTAGCGTGAATTCGAGTGCCAATTAAAATGTCATTTCGAAACCACTCAATTATCCTAATTCGCAACATAATACTGTCGAGGAGAAATGACAACCTCGAAAAATCGCCGGCACAGTAGTCAGCATCCATGCACAAATAACCTCGTGGCCAGACCCAATCAAGAGTAACCCTAATAAGTGCACGCATCGTGTGATTCGGTAAAGAAATCCCGGCATTATTAGTATCATCCGCACGTCCCCATCATAAAAATGAGGCCCTTCCTCATGGTTCAAAAGAGAGAAAATTCAAACGACCGACTTCCCATCGAAACCGACTCGCTTTTCGTGCCGTGGAAAAGACGACTACGGGGAAAAGAGGACCGGCGACCCGGAAAGATCCGACCCGGGTTTCGAGTAGGAATCGAATGGGAAATCGTCGTCTCGCTCATCCGGGGAGCGGTATTGGAAAATCCCCCCCCCACCACGAAAGATAAAAGGCCGAAAGGGCCAAAGAGGAACGGCGTCGAGCACTCCATCCCCCCTCTTCCTTCCCTTAACACTCGGACATTAGAACGCAACCTCGAAGCCCGTTTCTCTCTCCTCGCTCTCTTTCTCTCTCTTCGCTCTGGGGTTTCGCTTCGCTTCTCGCTCTCTCGTTTCATCATCGCTTGCTGTGTACAGTCAAAGCTTCGGATGTGTGCGCATCCCCCTCCTCCTCCTCTCTCCTCTCTCAGGTTCTTCCTCGTCTCGTCTCGTCTCGTCTCGTCTTTGCGAGTCGGTGTTCTGATCTGTGCGCGCCGGGCGGAGCCGATTAGGGATTCGATTCCGGCGCCGTCCCTGATCGCCGCCGTCCGAGGATTTCCGCGGTCGTCGGGGCTTACCCTTTCGGTTTTGTTTTTGTTGGTTTCGTTTCAGCTAGCTGCTGCGAGTAAAGAGACTCGTCGAGGGGGGACATGGCGTCCCTGAGATCGAGCCTGCCTTCGAGGCTCCGCCAGCTCCTGTCCGGCGAGAACGCCATCGGTCCCTCCGTCCGGATGGATTCCGACACCGTCAGTCCCCCCTTCCCACCCTCTCTTTTTTCCGAATCGTTTTGTTTCTTTTGCCCTATGCGGGGCGTGACTGGAGGCAGGGGGGTTGCTTGCTTGCTTTCGTGCGTTTGTGTCCCGCCCTTTCCGAATTCGTTCGTGTTGTTCCGTGGGGGTTTCGGCTGAGTTCCTTGCGCTATGTATTGTTGATTAGTTGAAATGGGGTTTCTCTGATTGTCCCGTATCCCGCGGCCTGTGGTTGTGTCCGCGCCTGAAGTGGGCTCTGTTGGGCATGTTCTTTAGTCTGATTTTATGATGGTATTGGTATTTGTTGGTGCTTGGTTTTTGTTTATTTGAGGTTCTTGTAGGGTTCTGGCTCTGTGGCCATGTCGTCATTTTTCCTAACCGCACGTTATGCAAATGACGCATTTCTTGGTGTGGGGAAGGCCCTCAGAAAGTCATTACATTGAGGAGCTACTTTTCTGTTTGGCGCCCTAGGGGAAAAAATGCACTTTTGCCTAGTATCACTCGTGCAAATATAAAAGTTTCTTACACAAAGCCCATTTTTTGACCATTTTATTTTGCAAAACATCAATACAACCAAAATCTGTTTGGATAGAAACTACTGGGTGTGGAGATGAGTTTTTAAAATTATTTTTGTCTCCTGCTCCAACTAAATGAGTGCTGAAATTATTGAAAATATAATCATTAGAAAAGTATAAATTTTGAACATGTAACTCAGAAAGATAAACGGAAAATGAATTAAGTTTTTGTTGAACCAAACTTGTCCTTAACATTGTAGCTGAAAAGATTCCTTGAGACTTAGTGTATGAAATCTTGTGATTTGTGCTTTTTTGCTGTATAGGTGTCCAAAGGGTCTTTTGGCTTCAATGTAGTTTTGGTGTTTTGCTGTATTGTATGGTTGAACCACAGCTGCATCTAATGCTTTTCATCGATTGTGGTGCTTAATTTGGCTGTGTGAAGTAATCGGCAGATGTTATGTATGCAGTAGAATAAAGACTTTTTAATGATTTATTTTGCTTAAAATGGAAGTCATTCTAGTTATCCTCATTTTAAAATTTTTTGAGGTTGATAAATAAGGCCTATGAGCAATTTTCCGGAAGCAGACCGTCACAGACTAACCCTTGCAACCTATCCATATTTTCTTTTCTAATGAGTAGTGCTTCATTGGACTTTATCTGGATAACTTTGTTTGTGATTTATATGTTTTTCATTCATGCTATGCCAAAGAGAATGCTTGTGTAACCCAAGAACCGAACTTTAGTGAGATTGTATAGACCGGTTTCTTGTTTATTTTTATTGCTGGTGTTAATTAAAGCCGGTTGCACTTAGAATAGGTTTACATAGGTTGTGTAATTGTTATTATATTTTCTCATTTGAGGCATATGAGCATAAGATTTAGGGTATGTGTCTTTGCTGTGAGCGCAGGTAAATGTTCTGTGCCTGCTTGTAAGCTGTCATTTTTATCAAGTTATGTAGCGTTTATGGTGTATCATATAGCTGGTGATGCACAAAGGAGATGCCTGAAGTGAATAGGACAAAGTAATGGTATACATCTTAAAATTGGATTGCGTCCGGCAATTTACACTTTTGTGCATTTACACTCTGGGAAGCACTGACAATAACCCATTCCTAAACTGTTAAAAATAGTACTAAGTTAAGGAGGCCAGGACTTAATTTCAGCTTATCTATCGTCTCTATTGAAGATCCATTGTAAGGAGCTTCTTTTCGGACATTTTTTAGCTGTAGGTCTATGGTAAATCAAGGCCATGTAGCATGGTTTCTTTCATATATTTTAGGTCATATTCTAGTTCATCTTGCACCATAGTTGATTGACCTAGATTGGTTTAGATGTGCTAGATCTCTTGTTATATGTATGATCAATGCATTCATCGCTTCGTCTTGTCTCCTACTCTGGACATACTGCATTAGTGCCTTTTTCAATATTGTTCCTTGTAGATAACTCAGCATCTTCCTCCTGCTATGAATTGTGTTAGCGAGAATAAGGAATTTCTTCATTCTCATGTGATTGCCAGTTTGGACTGCCAACTGGTGATGGACCACACTGCCTTCTTGCCACACTAATGATTTGAAATATTATCAAACATCATAAAAGTTGGATAATAATGAGTTAATTGAACTCAGTAATAGCATGAGTTTAGATTATCAATGTATGCCTTTCTGAGAAACAAAGCCAAATATGTGGATTTGGTGTTGTTTGGTGTGTGCTTGTAAAGATTTATTTCTTTTCGATTATTTTGCTAGCTACTTTTGTTATCCTGGCTTAGTATTATGCACTGTTTTCCACACAATGAATAATGCAATGCTTAGTTTATTTGTCTTGTGCTCTAGTTAGGGTCACCTTTTCTATGGTTGCTTCCTATCCAATAAATATTACAACAGATAGCTTGGTTGTCTTTCTAGCTTCTATTTCCAGCGATGGACCGCACTATTATTTGTCTTTTCCTGGGCAATTTGTTGAATTGCATTAGTAGGGTCCCTGTTGGGTTAAATCTCCTGTTTGATAGTTCTATTGTCAATATCTAGATGCAATTAGACCTTGACAACTTTCTGTTGTTTGTAGAAGATCTATATTAGAGTTGTTGGAGAGAACATTTCTTATAAAAGAAAAATTCAAATTTCTGAATCTGTTTTGCAAGCATCGTTGTTAGGATCGCATTTTTGGAGTGTAGGAGTGTTGATCCTATGACTTAAAAACCTCTTAATGATCCAGATCATAAGAAAACCGCAGTCTGCTAAGATCGTGGTGGGATCATGATTATGATCATAAACATGAAATTGGTCTTCCTTTCTCCAAGCCCATGGGCCACTTTCTTCATGAATAGTGATTTCAGGTCCCTTTTGGAGAAATTTACAGCTTGAAGAACTAAGTAAAAGGGGTGAGATGAATGAACTGTGAAAAATGAAGCAGAGGCAGAGATGCCATCTTCTTCTTCTTCTTCTTCAGTTTTGAGTCAATGATGAGATGGGTCATCAACCATCTCTCTGGCTCTCTGAACTGTACTATCCATTGGAGACGAGATAGAGAAGAAGCTTCTGTCCTTATGCAACAAGATGAGAGCGATTACCTCTGGAACATCCTTAAGAAATTGTCACCAGATTTTGCTTGGCCAAGTAGCATGGTTTCTTTGGATGTGTGCTGATTGGAATGTCGGCTAAACTCTAGAGAGCTGAAAACCCTAGAATAGCAAGTGAAAGTGAGGTTTGTTACGGACTACGGGAGAGGTAAATCAGGGAGTGTGGCCTAAATTGATGTAAATAATATTTAATCCTGTGAAATAAAGAAAGAGAAGGTATTTGTCTCTTGAGAGAGAAGAGGAGAAAATAAAGGATTTGAAATTAGGAAAAACCAGGACAAGGAGATTTTATGCTGTTACATTTTCTTGATTTTTTTTTCTCAAGGAAGTGCTTTACTTGTTAGTTGAAAATTGGCAAGTAAGAATTTAAACCTGAGTGTTCTCTCGCATGAGGGACTCTTACCTTTGAGCTTCCCTCTTTTTAAGGTGATTATGCATCTTGTTGCAATTATTTAAGTAAAAATTTCAAATTCTAGGGTTCAATTCGACAAATTTGTAGGTTCTTATAATCCAAGATTAAATAATGGACGAATTAGAATAGAAGAGGCAAGGGGGGAAAGAATGGGATTAGATATGTTGGAACGGATGACTTGAGTTTGCTGAAAGTTATCTTTTCAAACTTATGACTCACTGCCTGTGTGGGTGGCATTCTTGAATTGGGCCCCTATTATGCTATTTTTTCTTGCTACCTTGCCCTTTTCCTCTTCAATTCCGTGATTTTCCCACTAAACATTTGCCCCATGGAGAGGAAGTATTGCTTTCATCCTTCTTGTCATTGTTTATATAATGGTATTACTTTTATTGCTTGCAGCCTCCCAAGGTCAAATCATTCATTGAAAAAGTTATCCAAAGTCCACTACAAGATATAGCAATTCCCCTTTCTGGTTTTAATTGGGAGTATGAGAAGGTGATACATGGTTTTTGTTCTTGCAGTAATTGAAACAATTTCTTTTTCTGCTCATAGAATGATCTTTCTTTGCTAACTATTGGGCTTTGCATTGATTTATTTGTAATATCAGGGAAATTTTCATCATTGGAGGCCGCTATTTCTTCATTTTGACGCATATTTCAAGACTTATCTGTCATGTAGGAATGACCTCCTTTTGTCGGATAAGATTGGAGAAGACGAAAGTCCTTTTCCAAAACTTGCAGTTTTACAGATTTTGCGAGTGATGCAAATAATACTGGAAAACTGTCACAACAAAAATTCGTTTGAGGGATTAGAGGTAAGCAATCCTCAAATTTGATTGCGTGACATGATTTTCTGTCTCAAGTTGTATAATGTAATGTGAATGTCTGCTGCTGTTTTTTGGCAACATAACACGAGTCGTATTTGTGCAGCACTTCAAGCTCCTACTCTCATCAACTGATCCTGAAATCCTGATAGCCACATTAGAGACTTTATCTGCACTTGTTAAAATAAATCCATCTAAGCTCCATGGCAGTGGAAAGTCAGTTGGATGTGGCTCGGTAAATGGCTATCTCCTATCTCTGGCACAGGGGTGGGGCAGCAAAGAAGAGGGCTTGGGTTTATATTCATGTGTTGTGGCAAATGAGAGATTGCAAGAGGAAGGGCTTTGTTTATTTCCATCAGAAGCGGATAATGAATATGACAAGTCTCAATATCGGCTAGGCTCCACCCTCTATTTTGAGCTAAACGGTGTCTATTCCCAAAGTGAGGGAACTAGCAGTCACTCACCCAATTCTAGTTCCAGAGTTGTACATATTCCAGATCTTCATTTGAGAAAGGAGGATGATCTTGTCCTTATGAAACAATGCATTCAGCAGTACGATGTACCTACCGATCTCCGATTTGCATTGCTTACTAGAATCAGATATTCTCATGCCTTCCGCTCTGCCAGAACATGCAGGCTATATAGTAGAATTTGCCTTCTAGCTTTCATTGTGTTAGTTCAATCTAATGATGCACATGATGAGCTTGCGTCATTCTTTGCAAATGAGCCAGAATATACGAATGAGCTTATTAGGATTGTGCGTTCTGAAGAATCTATTCCTGGAACTAAAGAATCTATTCCTGGAACTATTAGAACGCTTGCAATGCTTGCGTTGGGAGCTCAGTTAGCTGCATACATATCATCTCATGAACGTGCACGGATTTTGAGTGGATCAAGTCTTAGTTTTACAGCAACTCACCGTACAATTCTCCTTAATGTGCTCCAGAAGGCTGTTGTATCTCTAAACGGCTCGAGTGATCCATCATCTCTTGCCTTTGTTGAAGCACTCCTTCAGTTCTATATGCTTAACATAGTTTCATCCTCAACTCAAGGTAATAATATCAGAGGCTGGGGGATGCTTCCAACATTCATACCACTTCTGGAAGATTCATATCCTAGCCATATGCATCTTGTCTGCTTAGCTGTGAAGACTATTCAAAAGCTCATGGACTATAGCAGCTCAGCGGTATCTCATTTCAGGGAACTAGGGGGAGTTGAGCTATTAGTGCAGAGATTACAGCTGGAAGTTACTAGAGTAATTGGTTTAACAGGAGGAAATGATGAGTCCGCGGTTGTTGGTGAATGCTCAAGAAACAACGATGACCTGATGAACACTCAGAAAAGGCTCATCAAGGTTTTATTGAAGGCCCTTGGATCTGCTACATATTCACCTACAAACCCCAGTAGATCCCAGAACACGCAGGACACTTCTCTTGCTGCCACACTTTCGCATATATTCGGAAATGTAGAAAAGTTTGGTGGCGACATTTATCACTCAGCTGTGACGCTAATGAGTGAGATTATCCACAAAGATCCTACTTGCTTGTCCACTTTATTTGAAATGGGTCTCCCGGATTCATTTATATCTTCAGTCGTTGCTGGAGTTATACCATCTGCTAAGGCTCTCACATGTATTCCTAATGGTCTTGGCGCAATCTGTCTAAATCCCAAAGGTGTTGATGCAGTTAAAGAAACTTCTGCGCTACGTTTCCTGGTTGACATATTTACCAGTAAGAAATATGTTGTTGCTATGAATGAAGCCATTGTTCCTTTGGCAAATGCAGTGGAAGAGCTTTTGCGCCATGTATCATCATTGAGAAGTGATGGTGTTGACATAATCATTGAAATTGTTGGTAAAATTTCGTCTTCGAGGGAGAGCTCTTGCTTAGGACCTTCAGGAAAACTAAGTGGGACTGCTGCAATGGATATGGATGCTGAGTACAAGGAAAATGATGGTGCTTGCTGTCTGGTTGGTTCGGTCGATTTGGCTGCTGAAGGCATCAATGATGAGCAGTTCATCCAATTGTGTGTCTTTCATTTGATGGTCTTGGTTCATAGAACAATGGAAAATTCTGAAACATGCCGGTTATTTGTGGAGAAGTCTGGCATAGATGAGTTGTTAAAGCTTTTGTTACAGCCTAGCATTGCCCAGTCATCTGAGGGGATGTCCATTGCCTTGCATAGCACCATGGTTTTTAAGGGTTTTACTCAACATCATTCTGCTCCACTTGCTCGAGCCTTCTGTTCTGCTCTGAGGGAACATCTGAAGAAAGCTTTGGCTGGTTTTACTGCCTTCTCTGGATTATTTTTGCTTGATCCCAGGATGAGCCTAGATGAGGGTGTCTTTTCATCGCTTTCACTTGTTGAGTTCCTTTTATTCCTTGCTGCCTCTAAAGACAACCGCTGGGTTACTGCATTGCTGACAGAATTTGCCAATGGTAGCAAAGATGTTCTGGAAGACATTGGACACGTGCACCGTGAAGTTATGTGGCAGATTTCTCTGCTTGAAGATGCCAAACTAGAAATAGAGGAAACTGCGGGAACTTCCACTGAGTTGCATCAATCAGAAATCAACTCAAATGAAACTGAAGAGCAGCGGTTTAATTCCTTTAGGCAGTTCCTTGATCCGTTGTTCAGGCGGAGGTCTTCAGGATGGAGCATGGAATCTCAGTTTTTTGACCTCATAAACTTGTATCGTGATCTTGGTCGTGCTACTAGTTTTCACCAAAGAATCAGCACTGATGGACCTACAAGCCTCCGTACTGGATCTACCAGTCAGACACATCATTCTGATTCTTCGGATACTGCTGGTAAAAATGAGCTTGACAAACGAAGGTCCTACTATGCTTCTTGCTGTGACATGGTGAGGTCACTCTCCTTTCACATAACTCATCTGTTTCAAGAGTTGGGGAAGGTGATGTTACTTCCTTCTCGGCGACGGGAGGATACAGTGAATGTAACCCCATCATCGAAGGTAGTGGCATCAACCTTTGCATCAATTTCATTGGCTCATATTAAGTTTGGGAGTCGTGGAGAACCCTCTGTATCTGAGTCTTCTGTATCAACCAAATGCCGCTACTTTGGTAAGGTCATTGATTTCATCGATGGGATTCTGATGGACAGGCAAGATTCTTGTAATCCAGTCCTACTAAACTGCTTGTATGGACATGGGGTGATTCAATCAGTCTTGACCACATTTGAGGCTACCAGCCAATTGCTCTTTGCTGTTAATAAGGCTCCTGCTTCTCCCATGGAGACTGATGATGGAAATGTAAAACAGGAAAAGGAAGATGCAGAGAACTTATGGATCTATGGTCCTCTAGCTAGCAATGGTAAACTTATGGACCACCTAGTGACCTCATCATCTATATTGTCTCCTTTTACCAAACACTTGCTGACTCAACCTTTGACAAGTGGCGATGTTCCTTTTCCACGGGACGCTGAGACTTTTGTAAAGGTGCTTCATTCTATGGTTCTGAAGGCAGTTCTTCCTGTGTGGACTCACCCTCATTTTACTGATTGCAGCACTGATTTTTTGGCAACTGTTATTTCTATCATTAGACATATTTTTTCGGGGGTTGAAGTGAAAAATGTAAACAGCAGTGTCAGTTCTCGTATTAGTGGTCCACCACCTAGTGAAAGCACTATCTCAACCATTGTGGAGATGGGATTTTCTCGGTCAAGGGCAGAAGAAGCTTTGAGGCAAGTGGGATCAAATAGTGTAAATAGTGTAGAGCTGGCAATGGAGTGGTTATTTTCACATCCAGAGGAAACACAGGAAGATGATGAACTTGCTCGTGCACTTGCCATGTCCCTGGGAAACTCTGAATCAGACACGAAGGAAGATGCATCGAGTGATAGTGCCGAGCAGCTTGAAGCAGAGACGGTTCATCTTCCTCCTGTGGAAGAGTTGCTATCGACTTGTGTGAAGCTCCTTCAGATGAAAGAATCGCTTGCTTTTCCAGTTCATGACTTGCTTATGACAATTTCTTCCCACAATGAGGGCCAATACAGGTCTAGCATTGTCTCTTTTGTCATTGACCAGCTGAAGAATTGTGGTTCAGTCTCTGACAGTGGAAAAAGTACCCTCCTTTCCGCACTTTTCCACGTTCTTGCTTTGATTCTTCATGAGGATGTTGCATCCCGGGAAATTGCTTTAACAAATGGGTTGGTAGAACTTGCATCCAATCTACTTTACTCCTGGTGTTCGGTTCCTGAAGACAAGGAGAAACGTCAGGTTCCGAAGTGGGTAACAGCAGCTTTTCTTGCTGTTGATAGGCTGTTGCAGGTGGATAATAAGTTAAGTACGGAAATTTTGGATCAGTTAAAGAAGGATGATGTGAGCCTCCAGCAGGCATCTATTTCTATTGATGAGGATAAGAAAAGCAAATTGCCACCCACACTGGGATTATTAGCTAAGCATGTAGATATCCATGAGCAGAAGAGACTGATTGAAATTGCTTGCAGTTACATTAGAAATCAGCTACCATCGGAAACTACACATGCTGTTCTGCAGCTATGTGCCACTCTTACCCGAACCCATTCAGTTGCAGTGAACTTTCTGGATGCTGGGGGTTTGAATCTGCTCTTTTCTTTGCCTACACATAGCCTCTTCCCGGGCTTTGACAATGTTGCTGCCACAATCATCTGTCACGTGCTTGAAGATCCGCAAACGCTGCAGCAAGCAATGGAATCTGAGATAAGACACAGCCTTATGGCCGCTGCTAACAGGCATTCTACTGGAAGGGTCTCTGCCCGCAACTTCCTACTAAATTTGACTTCTGTTATTTCACGGGATCCAGTCGTTTTCATTCAGGCAGTTCAAGCTGTGTGCCAAGTTGAGATGGTAGGTGATAGGCCATACATTGTCTTGCTGAAGGATCGTGACAAAGACAAGAGCAAAGAAAAAGAAAGGGAGAAGGAGAAAGAGAAGCCACAAGCTAATGATGGGAAGCTCTCCTTGGGTAATATCAATTCAGTTACTCAGGGTAATGGACTGGGCAAACTTCCTGATTCAAACTCTAAGAGTGCAAAGGCTCACCGCAGATATCCTCAGAGCTTTGTAAGCGTGATTGAACTTCTATTGGAGTTGATTTGTACTTTTGAACCTCCCTCGCAAGATGAGGGGACCCAGGGTGCCCCATCATCAACTGATATGGATATTGATGTTGCGGCTGTCAAGGGTAAAGGAAAAGCTGTTGTCAATGCAGTGGACGAGTCTGAAGGTTCTAATGTCGAAGCATCAGTATCAATTGCTAAAGTTGTGTTTGTTTTGAAGCTTATGACTGAGATTCTTTTGATGTATCCTACTTCTGTTCAAGTTCTGCTTCGTAAAGATGCTGATCTAAGCAGCTGCAGGGGTCCTCATCAGAAAGTTTGTGGTGGAGGAATATATAATCACGTTCTCCGCAAGTTTCTTCCATGTGCTAAAGCCTCCAAGAAAGATAAGAAGATTGATGGAGATTGGAGGCATAAACTGTCATCCAGGGCCAGCCAGTTTTTGGTGGCGTCTTGTGTTCGCTCTTTGGAGGCAAGAAGGAGGGTCTTTACAGAGATCACTTATATTTTCAATGAATTTGTTGATACATCTAAAGATTGTAGATCAACAGGCAGTGAGATGCAGGTTTTTGTTGATCTTCTTAATGATGTCCTGGCTGCGCGTTCACCTACTGGCTCTTATATTTCAGCAGAAGCCTCTGCTACTTTTGTTGATGTTGGTCTTGTCAAATCACTGACACGATTTCTCAAGGTTTTGGACCTAGATCATGCCGACTCCCCTAAAGTTGTCACGGGGCTTATAAAAGCTCTTGAGCTTGTAAGTAAGGAGCATGTTCATTCTGTTGATGCTGCCACAGGGAAGGGTGAAAGTTCACCCAAAGCTTCTGATCCCAATCAATCTGGTCAAACAGATAACAATGGTGTGGCATCTGAGTCCATGGAAGCAGCATTCCAATCAAATCACGAGTCTCTGGCTGCGGAGAATGCTGATCATAGCAATACTCTCCAGACTTTTGGGGGTTCTGAGGCTGTGACAGATGATATGGAGCATGATCAGGATCTTGATGAAGGTTCTGCTCCTGGCAGTGAAGATGACTACATGCATGAATCTTCTGAAGAAGCTAGGGGCCTTGAAAATGGCATTGATACTGTTGGCATACGATTTGAAATCCAGCCTCATGTGCAAGAAAATATTGACGAAGATGATGACGACGACGATGATGAGGAGATGTCGGGTGATGATGGGGATGAAGTTGATGAAGATGAGGATGAGGATGATGAGGATCATAATGATCTGGAGGAAGATGAAGTACATCATCTCCCACATCCTGATACAGATCAAGATGAACATGATATGGATGATGATGATGATTTTGATGAGGAGGTCCTGGAGGAAGATGATGAGGATGATGAGGATGATGAAGATGGTGTTATACTTAGGCTTGAGGAAGGGATTAATGGAATTAATGTATTTGACCATATTGAGGTTCTTGGAAGAAATCATACTTTTCCCAATGAAACTCTGCACTTGATGCCAGTGGAAGTTTTCGGTTCCAGACGTCATGGGCGTACCACATCTATTTATAATCTTTTGGGGAGGAGTGGTAACACTGCAGCTCCCTCCAGGCATCCTCTTTTAACTAGACCAACTTCCTCAGTTCACTTATCCTCTCAGAGACATTCAGGTGGGCAACCAAACCTTATTATAGCTTCTTGATTTACTTTAAATTTTCTTTTATTTTGATAGAACATGTAGAGACTTCATTCCAGCTGTTGTTTATGCTTTCAGTCCAGTATCTTATTTTAAGTCTACGTTATATGTCTGACAATTAACTATTGTTCCTCAGAAAGTGTGGCCGACATAGTTTTCTCTGATAGGAACATTGAGGGTGCCTCGACACGGCTGGATTCTGTTTTCCGGTCACTGAGAAGTGGACGTCATGGACACCGTTTGAACCTCTGGGTAGATGAGAACCAGCAAACAAGTGGTTCAGGTGCAGCTATGATTCCACCAGGTCTAGAAGACTTGCTTGTTTCCCAGTTGAGACGGCCAATGGCTGAAAATTCCTCTGAACAGAACACGGCTGTGGAGCTTCAAAATGGAGGTGAAGTTACTCGGCAGCAGGAATCTGAAGGTGTCAGGCCAGAGATTGCTGTTGAAGGCAATGCTAATGATGAACATGGGGATGTACCCCCGGCCGAAATGACTGAAGGCTCTGGAAATGCTGATATGGGAAATGCACGTGTTGAATCGATGCAAGAACCTGATGCTTCTGCTACTCGGGCTCAGCCTGTTGAGATGCAGTTTGAGCACAGTGATGCCATTGTACGAGATGTTGAAGCGGTAAGCCAGGAAAGTGGGGGAAGTGGTGCAACTCTTGGGGAAAGTCTTCGGAGCTTGGATGTTGAAATTGGAAGTGCAGATGGCCAGGACGATGGTGGTGAGAGGCAAGGTGGTGCCGATAGGGTTGCTTTGGGTGATCCTCAGGCTGCTCGCTCTAGAAGAACTAATGTGTCTATTGGAAATTCTGTGACAGCATCAGCTAGAGAGACATCACTTGATCGTGTGACAGAAGTTCCAGAAAATAGCCAAGAGGCGGAGCATGATGGTCCATCAACAGAGCAACAGGTTAACAGCGATGCTGTTTCTGGTTCTATAGATCCTGCATTTTTGGATGCTCTTCCTGAGGAGTTGCGGGCTGAAGTTCTTTCAGCCCAGCAAGGCCAAGTTGCTCAACCTTCAAGTGCTGAACCACAGAATACAGGAGATATTGACCCAGAGTTTCTGGCAGCCCTTCCCCCAGACATTAGAGCAGAAGTTTTAGCACAACAGCAAGCCCAAAGGCTTCATCAATCTCAAGAACTGGAAGGTCAACCTGTTGAAATGGACACGGTATCAATCATTGCAACATTTCCATCCGATTTGCGGGAAGAAGTAAGTACAATCTGCGTTAGGACTTGTCCAGTTACACTCTATCTCAATTAATCTAATTGTTCTCTGCAGGTACTTCTCACGTCATCTGATGCTATTCTTGCCAATCTCACTCCCGCGCTAGTTGCTGAGGCAAACATGTTGCGTGAGAGATTTGCCCATCGATACCATAACCGTACCCTCTTTGGTATGTATCCGAGAAGCCGTAGAGGTGAGTCATCTAGACGAACTGAAGGTTCGGGATCCAGCATTGAGAGAATTGGCGGAGGCCTTGGTTCCCGTAGGTCGTTGGGAGCGAAGCTTGTTGAAGCAGATGGAGCTCCTTTGGTTGATACTGAAGCTTTACAATCAATGATTCGCTTGCTTCGTGTTGTACAGGTATGTTGTTTTCAATATAAGTTTAGCGGCATATTGCCTAATATATGCTGATCTTCTGTATTATTTATTTATTTTTTTTTTGTAGCCTCTCTATAAGGGACAGCTCCAGCGGCTTCTCTTAAATCTATGCGCTCATGGTGATACCAGAACTGCACTGGTGAAAATTCTCATGGGCATGCTGATGCTTGATACCAAGAAGCCCATTGATGGTCTGAATGCTGCTGAGCCACCATTCCGTCTTTATGCTTGTCAAAATAATGTGATGTATTCTCGTCCCCAGTCTTTAGATGGTAATAATTCTATGCTCAGTTTCTGTGAGCCAGTCTTAGTCGTGTCCTTTCTGGTGCTGTTAATTGATATATTAATTGACCCGCGATGATAATGATTTGTTTGTTTCTTTTTTCTGGACAATGGTCCTGATACTTATATTCCTCTAGATCTTGTTTTACTTTTGTGGTTCATATTGATTGCTGGACACATCTTAACAATCTGTATATTAGGTTGCCCTGAGAAGTTTGGCCTTTTCCTTATGCAATTTTGCTTTCACTTATCAATAGTCAATTTTCTGTGGATATAACCATACATAAATTTATCTTGTGTGCTCTAAGATGTCATCAGTACCATGTATGAGAAGTTTCGTTGCTTTTTTCTTACTTGTGTTTCAGTTCTTTCTATTTCAATGCATTCGGACCTCGTTAATGAGCTTCTCGTGGGCCCTCTTTTTGATCTTTCTTCTATTCAACAAATTGAAATTTATTTATTAGCAGATATTTTTCTTCCATTGGAACTCATTTCCATACATTTTTGAGTTGATTTGTAAGGTGCGATTGCTGTTGCTCCTTTTCCAAGTGATTCCTCAATTATATTTTAGATTCATTCGTGTGTGCCATCATTGTTGTAGGAGTCCCTCCTTTGGTGTCCCGGCGAGTTCTTGAAACCATGACTTACTTGGCTCGCAATCATCCCTTTGTAGCAAAGATTTTACTTCAGCTTAAATTGTCTTATCAATTCCAGCCTGAATGTTCTGATCAGTCACGTGGGAAAGCTGTAATGGTTATGGAAGAGGAGAGGCAGAGTCAGGATGAGTGTTTGCCAATTGAGTTGCTATTGAGGCTTTTGAATCAACCTCTGTATCTGAGGAGCATAGCACATCTTGAACAGGTAGTCCATCTTACGGTTCAAAAAAAAAAGAAAAACACTTATCCTTATGTTTTCATGTTGCAACTAAGGATCTGACAATATCATTCTAATCCTGCACAGCTGTTAAGTTTATTGGAGGTCATCATTGATAATGCTGAGAGAAAACAAAATTCACCTGAGAAGTCTGTGGTATCTGGCACAGTTCCATCAGTGCCTGAGGTTCCTACTTTGGATACCACACACACTGAATCTGTTGCAAAGTCACCTGGAGCTGGTGTTGCATCTGTTAAAATCGACAGTGCGAAGCCTTCGACTTCTGCTGAAAAAGATGAAAATGATGATCACTCTATACTTGCTAATTTGCCACAAGCAGAACTTCGTCTTCTCTGCTCATTGCTCGCAAAAGAAGGGTATTGTTGAAACTACTTGTTTTGCATTTATTTGCTTTGTTTTCTGCCTTTATCTTTACTAAAATGAATGACTACATATGTTGCTCTGGATGTTGTCTTATCACCTCTCTCACGTGTATTCTTTTTCCCAAATCGCTTATCTGGGATTAGAACATTTTTGTTTTTCATTTTTGTCTTCTCTGTTTTTAGTCTACCTGTATCCTTTTCCCAGTGGAGGTCTGAAGGAGGGGGTCCATTAGTGTGTTGCACTATTTTCGTTTTTGGAGTCAATATGGGTTTAGATTTGTTTTGAAAGTTTTTTTATACATCAAAGCCACATTTTCTTATGGTGTTTATGGCTTACTATTATATTTTCAAGCATATGCTTGATGAGTTACAATCTTGTTTCAACAATCCTTTTAAACTGCTCAAATGTAACTATTTCTGTTTTTTGAATGCAGGTTGTCAGATAATGCTTATGGTCTTGTAGCAGAGGTTGTGAAGAAGTTAGTTGTTGCTGCTCCAACTCATTGTCATCTGTTTATTACTGAGTTGGCTAATGCTGTTCAAAGTTTGACCATATCGGCAATGAAGGAGCTACATATGTTTGGTGAAGCAATAAAAGCAATCCTCACCATAACTTCTTCTGAAGGAGCTGCAATCTTAAGGGTTCTGCAGGCCTTAAGCTCCCTTGTGGCCACACTGAGAAACAAAGAGAAGGATCAACAGATTCAGACTCTTCCCGAGGAGTATGCTACTGCTCTTTCACAAGTCTCAGACATTAATTCTGCTTTAGAGCCTTTGTGGCTAGAGTTAAGTGCTTGTATAAGCAAGATCGAGACTTATTCAGAATCTTCGCTGGATCCGCACGCTCCTGGAAAAATTTCAAAACCTGTACAATCAGGCATGATGACTCCTCTTCCTGCCGGGACTCAAAATATCTTGCCATACATAGAATCTTTTTTCGTGGTGGCTGAAAAGCTGCATCCTGGACAGACAGGTCCTGGTCATGACTTGGGGATCGTTGCAGTTTCTGAGGTTGATGATGTTGGCACAAGTACTAGTCAGCAGAGAGTCCTGTGTACTTCTGTAAGAGCTGATGAAAAGCATGTTCCTTTTGTTAAGTTCTCAGAGAAGCATAGGAAGCTGTTGAATGCTTTTATCCGACAAAACCCTGGGTTGCTTGAGAAGTCCTTCTCTCTCTTGTTGAAAGTTCCTCGCTTCATTGATTTTGACAACAAACGCGCTCATTTCAGATCAAAGATAAAGCATCAGCATGACCATCATCATAGTCCTCTGAGAATTTCAGTTAGAAGAGCTTACATTCTTGAGGACTCATATAATCAATTGCGCTTGAGATCAACTCAGGATTTGAAGGGGAGATTGACTGTGCACTTCCAAGGAGAGGAAGGTATTGATGCGGGTGGACTTACGAGAGAGTGGTATCAGTTGCTGTCCAGGGTCATTTTTGACAAGGGGGCACTGCTGTTTACAACAGTAGGAAATGAATTGACGTTTCAGCCAAATCCTAATTCTGTTTACCAAACTGAGCATCTCTCATACTTCAAATTTGTTGGCCGAGTGGTGAGTATTTAATGCACTCCCTTTGTGTTCATTTGTGATTTAGCAAGTGTTGAATTTTCACCATTTCTTTTGCTTTTAGGTTGGCAAAGCACTCTTTGATGGGCAGCTCTTGGATGTCCATTTCACTCGATCTTTCTATAAGCATATCTTGGGGGCTAAGGTTACCTATCATGACATTGAGGCAATTGATCCTGAATATTTTAAAGCCCTAAAGTGGATGCTTGAGGTTGGGCACTCTTCTTATCTTTGTTTGTGTGTCAATTATCAGAACTATTAATGTTTTTCTCCCACTTTTTTTATGTGATCATCCTTGTATTGCAGAATGGCGTAAATGATGTACTGGGCCTTACATTTAGCATTGATGCTGATGAGGAGAAGTTGATATTATATGAGAAAACTGAAGTAATGTCCTTTCCAGCCAACAATTCATTAATTTATGGTTTTATGTACATCTCAATTCATGTTTTATTAAATGCAGGTGACTGATCATGAATTGATTCCAAATGGACGGAATATTAAAGTCACAGATGAGAACAAACACCAGTATATTGATTTGGTTGCTGAGCATCGGTTAACCACTGCTATTCGTCCTCAAATTAATGCTTTTATGGAAGGCTTCAATGAACTGATTCCTAGGGATCTAATCTCTATATTTAATGACAAGGAATTGGAGTTACTAATAAGTGGGCTCCCCGATATTGACTGTATGTTTCCTCCAGATTGGCTTCTTTTTCATCTTTCCTTTCTTACTGGCTTCAAGTTTAACAAAATGTAGAAGCTTATAAATAAAAAATTTCATCAGGCATTTTAACAGTTTCAATTGATTGTTACAGTGGACGACTTGAGGGCAAATACTGAGTACTCGGGTTACAGTGCTGCATCTCCTGTGATTCAGTGGTTCTGGGAGGTTGTGCAAGGTTTTAGCAAGGAAGATAAGGCTCGACTCTTGCAATTTGTTACTGGCACTTCAAAGGTACAGTGTTGGCTTCAGAAGTCACTGCATGGGTACACTCATGTAGGATTACCATTCTAGGCTGTTTTATCAGTGGCTTTAATTTTTCATGCTGTGAACAAAGTGTTCCTACACTCAAAAGCTGGTTTCTAAGTGTATCTTGAATGTAGCAAGGGGTAATATGTGATAAGTCTTGAAGTAAATCTGGAATCAGCAGGAATTTACTTATTTCCATTTAAAAAAGCCTTACTGTCAGGAATGAGCACAAACCCAACAATCCACAGCTGTTCTTCATGTGGAAGCTGCGGTTTACCTCAGGCTGTTCTCTACATAGATATGATATGTACCATATTTTTTATTCTCCTGACAGAGTTAATTGATTAGGAGGCAAGAATGCTGACACTAGCAAATCTGCAGAAGCAAAGTCCCCTTTTTGTAAGTTCAACTGACTATAGTATTCATTGTCACAATTGCAGGTGCCTTTGGAGGGCTTTAGTGCTCTGCACGGAATTTCTGGCTCTCAAAAGTTTCAGATCCACAAGGCTTATGGAAGCCCTGATCGCTTGCCTTCAGCTCATACTTGGTAATTTTTGACAACTTAGTGCTCTCTCTCTCTCCTGCGTGTGCACGTCTAATGCCTTGCTCTGGAGTTGTGTGAGCACTTTGTACAAATTCTCTCTATCTCTCTCTCCCCCTCCTGCGTGTGCACGTCTAACGCATTGCTCTGGAGTCGTGTGAGCACTTTGTACAAATGGTGTAGGTGAGAAATGGCTTAGTTGACTTTTTCTTGGTAGCTAAGCTTACATCATCTCTTAATATTTTACAGCTTCAATCAGCTGGATTTACCTGAATATCCATCCAAAGAGCACCTGGAGGAGAGGCTGCTGCTTGCGATTCATGAAGCAAATGAAGGCTTTGGGTTCGGTTAAGACCCGCTTGGGGTTCGATTAGTCATGTAGATAAATGCTGCAGATCAAAAAACGATTAAAGGGAGAGAATTAAGCGGGTTGGAATTTGAGACGTTTGGTCATACATGTTTATATCACTGTACAGTGTATAATTGCTGCTCAAAAGCATATGGCAATTTTTTTTTGCTTTGCCATCTCTTTCCGTGACATTTGCACTCCACGATTTGATTATATTTTAATTGTCAATTTCCTCTTCTTCTTTTCTTTTTCGTTTTTTTTTTTTATGTTTTTGCTTTTGCTTGATAATAATTATGCACTTACAATCCTAGTGCTTTCCCTAAAATCGGGATCAAGGCACCGCTAGTCTCTTATTTTGTAAATTTTGAATGTGGCTTTCAATTTTATTTTTTCCAAGTGGATCCTTGAATTGTATTATGTTTCTCGTTCACGCTCGATCGTTAAATCTGTAAATGCACAATGTAGATTACTCCATAATCATGACGTTTCTTGGAAAATTTTCAAAGATCCTCGAATTTCCTCATTTGAGCTTGGAGTGAATCTTGTTTAAATAATAGCCTGAAGTGTTCATGGTTGTTTTAACAAGAGCTTGATCTTGCCATTGGCTAGATTTTCCAATCGGTCAATGGCGTTTTCATCCAAATTTCTATTGTTTTTTTTATATTTTTTTATCTTCCTTTTTCTTTACGTTGTTTCTTTGTTCTTTTCTTTTCTGGTCCTTCTTCCTTTGCATTAGTGGCCGGTCGGCCATCGGCATTGCCTACAAAGGGTTAGGCAAGAGTTGCCCTTGCCCGATCCAGTGAGGGACGGCCTCACCTAGGTAAGGTGACCCTTGCCTTGGGGGAGGTCGCTCCTCACGGTGGTCCTCGAGGTCGGCCCGTGCCGGCCATAGGCGAGGCCGAACCTTACTAGATATTGCTAGGGCCTTGCTCGCCATGGACAAGGGCTTGGTGAGAACCTTGCTAGATATTGCTAGGGTTGACCTTGCTAGCGGTGGGTAGGGGCTCGACGACCTTGCTAAGCCCTCGCCTGGGCTGGTGAGGGTTGACCTTGTGGATGGTTGCCACCCCCTCCCCCTTGGCAAGGGTCACCTCCCCTATGGCTAGCGAGGGTGATCCTTGCCTAGCTCGCTAGGGTAGCATCGACCGGTCATTGGCATGGAGGAAAAAGGAGAAAAAAAAATGATAAATGACAAAAATGACTTTGATAGTTGGAAAGTTAGGTTAACAAACATAGCTATTTTAGGTCTTTATTTAAATAAGATTCATTTCAAACCGTTATTTGAGAAAGTAATGACACTTTAAATCTTTATTTGAGAAAATATTTGTATTTTTTTTGTAATTTTTTCTGTTACTAATGTTGACTGGTCTGCCAATGTTGACATTCGATAAATCATGTAAAGAGATGCTTGACGTCAAAAACGCTGGTGAGGCTGCAAAGAATAAGATAGGCATGTCAATTCTTAACTTTTAGAAAATAACCTCAAGAGAACTATTGATCAAAATTATAAGTCGGAAAGGGTGAGTGAGTTGGTATTTTATTGAAAATGTGAAACTTGCATATTATCGTGAAAATACAAGATTGTTGTTGTCAAAACAATATTGTTTTATACCATTAGCTTGCGTCATTTTCAGTTCGCTCTTCTACGAAGTTCATTTCCTCCTACTCACTGATACGGTAAAGTTGAATTCTATGAGATATTTTTTGAAATGAGTTTGAATTTTATGGGTAATCTTTATTAGTTAACGTATCTCAAATTTGAATTATATTCTTACAGAGTTTAGGACTTAAACCAAAGAACTCCACCCAAAATGAAACTTAAATCATGGAACCATACATAATGGGAGCGTTATTAGAGGTTGAACTTTAGAGAGAGATTGTATATAAATATTCAGTGATTATTTTTTTAATAGAACTCTGATCATTGTGTTTATTAAAATACTCAAATTTTAGAGAATTCTTGGAAAATAGAAACTAAAAAAGGAAAAAATAGACAATAGTCCAGCAAAAAGTGATGTTTTTTTCTCTTTCGTTGATCTTATTGTCAAGACTAAGGTTGTCGAGACTAAGGTACCGAGAGAGTTATTTTGGACCACTTTTAAATTTTAGGGTGTTTAGAAAGACACTAGAGAGATGGAGGAAATAGATTTTGACAACTAAGAATTTTGAGATATAATCGGTGCCTCTTAAATTACATCTTATAACATATTGGAAAAAAGAGTACAATAAGTATCATTACTTTTTTACAACACTAATTTAATTGCCATAATCTTTTTTCGATTAATTGAATATCATGAATTTTTTCTCCGATAACTCGTGTGCCATATGAATTTTTAATTGGCCAATCAAATACCATAAATTTTTAAAAATATATACCATTAATGTCACGTTACGTCAGATTTCCAATAATTATGTGAACGCTATTAAAATACTAAACACATTCAAAAGAATCAATTGAGCTGGGATTTTTTTTATAAGTTATATCAATCAAGTGATTAAAAAGAAAAATTATAATATTCAATTCAGCGTGCAGGATGATTATGGCATTCGCGATCGATTAGTCCTAATAAATATAATTAGTTTCGGTCAATTCTAAATGGTGTTTTTTGTCCCGTTTGAACATGAACAGCGCGTGGTCAAAATCCGCCCGTCTCTCCCTCTCCCTTTCTCCCTCCTCCCTCGCCAATGGGATTCTTGCATACGGCGTCGTTCCCGTCGTCTCCCTCTCCTCTCCTCCATGGCTCCAACCGCCATCCTCTCCCCGCCATGTCGTCGCCGGCGCCTCCCCTCCCTCGCGGCCTCCCTCCCTCGCTCCCGCCGCTTCGAACCCGCCGCAGCGTCGCTCGCCTCCGACGATCTCCGGCCCCGTGGCTCCGAGCCCGAGCCTCCGGCGGCGGCGGCGGCGGTGGCGGGGCCCCTCCAGCGCCTCCCGGGGTTAACCTGGCGATCGCTGGCTCTGCGGCGGCCACCGTCGCGTTCGCCGTCGCCAACCGCGTGCTCTACAAGCTCGCTCTCGTCCCCATGAAGCAGTATCCTTTCTTTCTCGCGCAGTTCACCACGTTCGGGTGAGCTTTCCCGCACTGCGCCAGTTCGGCGTTTGAAGTAGTTTCATTTTGCTGCTACTTGCATCACTACGTGGCCGCGTTATCCATCAAAAACGACATTGCCGCGGCCAGTTCATAGAGCTGCTGTGCTGAGCATAACTTCTTGTTCGCGTCATTCTCACTTTGCTCAACCAATTCGTAAAATCCGCCCTTCAATAATGTACGTGCCTGTTGGTAAATCACAGGTATGTGGCAATTTACTTTTCGATTCTTTACATCCGCTATCGGGTTGGGATAGTTACTGGCGAGATGTTGGCACTTCCCAAATCGCGGTTTGTGGCCATTGGAATGCTTGAAGCCCTGGGAGTAGTTACGGGGATGTCTGCTGGAGGTACTACACCACATCTTTGCAAAAAACTGTAATTATTTAGATGAGTTGCGCGGCTCTATTGGTTTTTGAAAAGGTTGCAATTTATTGGTAATCTGCAAAAGCCGCTTGGATGTTATCGTGGTCTACCATGCAGAGGAAGAATTATCTCATTCATGCTCTCTAGTAAGAAAAAATTATCTTTGATTCATCCAACTAAGCATTGCCAAAGAATTAGGGTAAATTCCAAAGGCTTCATTCTACTCTTGGGTCTAATTTTGACTGGCACTGTAATTTCAAAATTTTTCATTTGAAATAGTATTGATTGAGGTTGTTCATTATTTTTCTATTACAAATCTAACAGGAAGCTGACATGACACATGACTGAGGCTTAATGTGGCACTATTATTCTGTGTCATGTGCCGTGCAGTGCAAGCTTCTGTTAGGTTTTAGATGAAAGAGAGACAGAGCTAGCACAATGAAAACTATGTTAACTTACAGTGAACTGACTTAGAAGTTTTAAAATTGTAATGACTTGATCAAAAGTCATGAGATACTTGAATGTCCAAGAAAGTAGTTTACCTTGAAGAACCATGAATAATGTGCTTGCTGCAAAACCAAAAAGAGAGCTTGAGAAGATAGATTACTTTTTTTTTTTCCTTTTGAAAAGAGAAAAAGAAAAGAAAAGAAGCTTTGCAGCCTGCACAAAGTAAAGTAGAAAATTCAAAGCGGTTGTTGAGTGGAAAAGGTCTATTTTTGAAGCTGTTAATAACTAACAAGTTATAATTCTGAAACTTCACATCTTATGCAGCAATGCTTCCTGGACCTGCCATACCAATATTGAGCCAGGTAATTTTGATTCTGTGAAGATATATGAGCTGAAATTCCCATCTGAACACATGCTTATGAAATATGTCATGTCCATCTGGGTTTACGAGTGCCCATCAGTTAAAATTGTTTATAACCTATATTGAAGATAGAAAAAAATGAGTGTCCCGTCAAGTTTTTTGGACATCTGCCAAGCAATTACCATGAAATAGCAATTGTAAATAAGATTCTATTGACTTGCTCTGTTTTAATTACTCAAAAAAGCGAATTATCTGTTAGAAAACCAAAGTGTCAATGGAATAGTTTGCATGTCATCTGGCAATGATGGATTTCTTTTTATCCTCTCTGTTGCAGACATTTTTGGTGTGGCAACTGACTTTCTCAACTGTTCTTCTGGGTAGGAAGTATTCATTAAATCAGATCACTGGCTGCTTACTTGTAGCTGCTGGTGTAGTAATAGCTGTAGCAAGGTATCCTAATCTCTTTTTGTTGTTTATGGCTCATGCAAGTTATCAAATCATCATGTTGATATGAAGTATCAGGTTGTCCTTGTTGTAACATTGGCCCTATATATGCACACAATACTATCCCTATTAAATTGGACCTTCATTTTTTTCATTCAAATAAATTTGCGGTGAATATTTCCTTCCAACAGATAAAATAATCAAGAAATATGTTCTCTGTCAAGGTTATGACTTTAAATTGATATTTTGCCTCATTTTAAGACACTGCTGTTTCTGGACTCATTCTCAACACCAATGTGAAGAAAGCTATCTCAAATGTATCTTGAACCTTTCATTTAATTTTGGCATCTTTCCACATTGTGCTTTTAGATTTTTAAATGTTAAACATGTAGGAAAGATGCTTCAAGAATTATTTGATTCAATCATGTAGATATTGCTTTAAAAGCATTGAACTGCTTGTAAGTAACTCCTGGGAGCTCCATCAGTCACATATAAATCAATCCACCATAACATAAAGTTACAGCACATACCGCATTGAGATAACTGTTACCTGTATCACGTTCTATTGATGCAAAGGATTTTTGTCCTTTTTTTTTTTTTGGAAAGCTGCCAGAATAGTCTACTGTAAGTCGTTAATGATCTCTCTACTCATGAATTTTTCCAGTTGTCTAATATGAACAATATTCACTTTTCATCACATTGCGTTGACTTTCTGCTGTGTAATTTAATCATTAATAGTGAATGGGGAAGAAGAAAAGCATTTGCTCATTGGTGTTCCTCATTTGTGGTTTTAGCAACAATGACTCACTTCTGGATTGACTGGTCATATTTTATCTATGCTCAATACACAATAAATTCATTTAAGGAAGAAAAAGGAACCAGTACGTCCTGTGCCACATTCCAAAGATGATCCAACTTTGTCTCTAGGTAAGGAAGCATGGGAAGTGAAGTATTGAGGGACCACTACCAACTTATTCATTAGCCAAACAGTTAGGTAAAGACATGGTCAATTTCTAAATACTCCAACACTCCCTCTTATGTGTCATTCTTAGTCTCATGAAGATGGAACTTAACATATTAATTTCTCTAACAGTGAGTGCCGTGGGTATGACAGATGCTTCCATTGATATGAGAGCTAGCAAGAGCCAATATAGCTCTATTGATTGTTTGATTCTACTTGTAATGCCATGGTTGTAAAGGTATAGCTACCTACCTGCACCTGGGAAGTCTTGAGTTTGAGTTGTGAAAGCAGCCTCTTTGCCAAAAAGCAAGACAAGGCTGTGTTTGTTAGATGACCCTTCCCCAACCCTGCATTGTGGGGAGCCTTGTTGATGGGGGACACGCACTTATATAAGGTTTTTACATGCAAAAGACTATAAGTTACCAGCATTTTCCTGTTCTGTTTTTCAGTGGGTCTAATTCTGGTCAGATTTTATCGGGAATTGAGTTTGCATGGCCATTGGTGATGATTGCTTCCAGTGCTTTTCAAGCCGGTGCTTCTATTATAAAGGTCAGAAAAGGAAAAACTCTCAAGTCTTAACAGATTGTATTCTCAGGTGAGCAAAATGGTAAACGTTAAATTTTCTTCAATGGGCAGGAATCTGTTTTTATTGATGCTGCAAGACACCTTAAGGTAGATGGTCTGCTGAATCCCAGTATCCAACATAGGTGAAGTTGGCTAAATGCTTATTGAATGTCTCTAACTCGTATCCTTTCAGGAGAAGTCACTCGACATTTTTGTTGTCAATTCTTTTGGATCTGGGTTTCAGGTAATTCTCATCATCTCCATTGAATTTCGCCCTGGAACTTTGTCATCATAACATGTCATGATGGTAACTACCAGGAGAAAACTGTGTTTGGTGTTGAGTCTCACAGTCTGACATAAATTTCTCAGTCAAGTGATGGAAACAGCTCTTTTTTGTTAAAGAAGAGCGGCAACATAATAAATCTATGCCTTAGAAATTGAAGATGACCATGGTATGAAATGTCATGGTGCGATATGGGTGTGTATCATGTCTATCTTTTGGTGACAACCAATTGGCATGCTTTCCATAGGTCCTGTGCCAAATCTTATGTTAGAAGTAGTATCCCATTGTAGAAGTAGCAAACAAAGACAGAGTGATTTAGGGGTAACTCTAATATCACTTCATATGTTGACTCTTTACAACCTTGATTATTGAAGTGTTTGATTGTTTATTTCTTTAGGCTTTTCCATGAATTTTTTCAGACCTAGAGGGCAATGTGCAAGAAAATATATTATTGAAGGCAAGCCATTACCATTTTTTGTTAATTTTGTCATGGTGCAAAAATATTGTCACTGAAGATAGGTACATGTACTTGGTGAAAATAAAAGGATGGTCTGTACCTGTCACCCCTCATACTTAAGGGGGAAGTGAAAGAATCGTTGATTTCTTCCTTTCTTTCTTTTCGCCATATCAAGAATTCTCATAGTGAATTGAAGTTATTCAAAGATTTTGCAGTGAGAGATGTAGTTCTTCTGATGATTCATCACTTGCTGTTCATTGTGATG
The DNA here is from genome assembly GCA_014182895.1 of Angophora floribunda. Taxonomy (NCBI): domain Eukaryota; kingdom Viridiplantae; phylum Streptophyta; class Magnoliopsida; order Myrtales; family Myrtaceae; genus Angophora; species Angophora floribunda. The sequence goes on from CM024710.1 coordinate 17,349,892, forward strand.
TCCTTTTTCAGGCTCTCTTTGTGCTTCTATTTCTGCCTTTTCTGTCAAATTTGAGAGGCATACCATTTGCCCAGCTTCCTCAGTACTTGAAAGAAGGAGCTGGTTGCTTTCTAAATATTGGAGCCAACACCAGAGGTAAGTCTCACATCTTTAGGTAGCCAAATGAATGTCTTTTGTTGTTTATTTCCATAAATCCTGTTACGTTGTTTACAATTACATGTCCACAGCCACTGATAGAACTCATCCATCAGATGAGGGTCACTACTTATCCTCCATGGATAATCTTTATTTCAAATGGTGGTCATGTCCATCCATCTCTACCAAAGTGTTTTGATCTCTTTCTTTTATATGGGCAAGGTTAAGGGACAATCATCATTCTCTTGATTCCATTAATTTTATAAATTTTTAACCTCTCTCTGGTAAGAACATCATTTTCTGATTTTTTTTCATTATCTTGAATTGTGTACTTCTTGCTCTCATCTTTGAGAACTAGAGTTTAGCTCCTTTTTTTTTTTTTTCCTAATTTTGGAACCCGCTGTGCATCTTCTCCTTATTTGTGCAAAGCGTGCGCACTAATAGGTAGCATCAAGTTACCAGGAAAAAGATTATGAACTCTTAACCCTATGAAATAGCTTTGGATCAGCTTTCTACACGAAAAATTTCTCTAGGTCTGTCTTGAGGTGAAATGGTAAGAATCCTTTGCCGGGATTATTATCATCCCATTTTAGTAAGTTGCTCATGAATTTCTGTGTAATTGTCCTATACAGATAGTAATTTGATTTTGTACAACCTTTGTGTACCTCATTTGATGTGTTCCCTTTTGAATTAACTTCTTTCATCTACCTTATGTTGAGCTCTTCTTTTCACCTGTGCAATATGTTACAGGTTGTGATGGGGCACCTTGGCTTCCATTAATTTTTGTAACTACCAACATTATGTTCAATATATCATTGCTCAATCTGGTGAAGATTTCTTCTGCTGTTGTTGCTTCTCTTGTCGTAATGTTGTCAGGTCATCTCTCTCTCTCTCTCTCTCTCTCTCTCTCTCACGCACACTTACATGTGCAGATGCTTTTGTCATTCTATGTATCTGCTCATGTTGTAAATAGCTGACTGACTCTCTCTGTCTGGCAGTTCCCATTTCAATTTATGTCCTTTCTCGTCCATTGCCATATCTCCCTGAAGGTGCAAGCTTAAGTCCTTTTTTTGTGATTGGCGGAATCATTCTTGTATTAGGTCTTATTCTTTACAATGTACCCCAAAGGCAGGCTGCAAAAAGTGATTAGAACAGACTTTTTGCCCTTGAGAAAATGATAGCCTGGACCCTCAACTAGTCCACCAGCATTGTTTTGTTCAATCGGTCCTGACTCTTTTCCAAGTGTAAATGTGGCAAAGATAGGATTACTCTAGGTAAGTTCACTCAAATGAAAGCTACTGAACCTCCATTTGCGTATAAAGTTCTGGTATAACTTCCATTTGTTAGTCCATATTTGCACAATGTTCATGAAGTGATGTCGTTTAGACTATAATCAAATGGCTTTACTGTGTTGACCTGATGTTGACGTTCTATTCCCAGCTCTTTAACTTATGATTGACAAGATTTTATTTGACAACCATTTTAAATTATGGTCATTAGTATCCTTAATTAAATTCTAAAATCTTATAATCAGTCCGCTTATATCATTTGTTCATTGACTCATTTTTTAATATAGATATGTCATGTTTGAAACCTAAGGGAGCACGGATCGCTCTAGCATGTCAAACGAAAACAATATCCCTTGTCAAAAGTATGGGTCGACAGGCGTAGGCTTCTTTTGAGCATGAAGTTAGAACAAGACGTGATTTATCGGTTATGGCAAGATAATGTAGGTAGTATGGTGTACTTCAGACGCATCTAAAGTCACTAACTTTCACGTTAGAAAATTACCTTTTAGATATGTTCTCTAATATGAACTATTAGCATAAAACATATATCTTTGGTAAATAACATGATTATCTATATTGGAATGTTTAGAATGGAAAGTGCGTAGTAAAACGCATATTGTGAACAAATACATGCCGGTGACCTTGGTTTAAACTAGGAGGGAACATGGTTTTAGGGTGGAACAAGGACTTGAAATGATTGGAATTGGTCAGGTTTTAGGTTTTAGGGTATGCAGGTAGATTTTAAGTTCTAAAATTAGGGAGATAAATTATAGCAAGCAAGTTCTAAGTGGAGCCTAGAACAAGTTTTTGTATTTTTCTTATTTTCCATGACGTTTGATATGAATGTATACTTTGGAACCACTAATTTGAGCTTTTATTTTCAATTATATTCATGAGATTTCTATTTTATTAATGTTTCATGTTATAGACTTGTCTAAATATGAGTTATGGTCACTATCGTTAGAGGTGATGATTCTTTAGAATATAAGTAAAAACCTAGGTGGACCTTAAAATCAACCGTGGAACCTAATGAGTAGGTTCCAAAGTTTTAGATTAAGTTTTAAGTCCCAAAAAATTGGGAATCAATTCCAATGGATTGGTTCCAGGTAAAATTTAAACTAACCCTAGAACCACTTATCCTTAATTTATACTTTGAAATTTCTATGGTCCGAAATTTTGTCATTTACTTTTTCAGATACAACAAAGGTCTTTGAAGGTCAAATTTCACATAATTTATGAGTCAAAATATTTGATCTGATTTCACCATCCAAACCTTCAAATCCTATACCGAGGAAAGAAATCGTTGCACCCAAATTTTGGCAAGTCCTATTGCGAGGGGCTCCAAATATTACAAACTGATATTTTTTTTCCCAAAATTATCAGGGCAAATCCGTCAGCAGTGGATTGCGAAGTGCAACGTTGCTTCTGATGTACTATAATCACAAAATTGCAGCAGGTGGGCAGGAAATGTAGAGCTCTAACTTGAAAAAAATGTTAAATCACAAGAGTTGCAACCTAGTTTTGACAATGTTATGTTCCTGAGTTCCAACAATGGTTTGATTACCAGCACATAATATGATCATATTTGCAGAACAATTGAATTACATCAACCAAAAGAGTCAGCAGCTAGAGAACCAAAGAGTCAGCAGCAAAAGTTGTCACGTTATCACTGACCACCACAATCGGACCGTGCGTAACATCAAAATTTGCCAGAAAATGCATCACTAAGGTACTTCAGCCGTGCTTTAAAAGTAGTTTTTACAGGTGCCTAAGCTCAGAATCCAAAAAGCTTACAGCGGCAACATCTAAAAGCCAAAAAGGATAACAACATTGGTTTAATGAAATCGCAATCTCACACGAAGCATATCCGAGTTCTATGTAATATTTAAGATTATAATCAACTAGGCTTCCATTACATTATATAACCTACGACTCTTCAAGTAAAGCAAAACCGCACCATCAACGACATGGCATTTACTCCCCTCTGCCTCATTCTTGCTCAAACTGCAGCCATGCATCATAAAATATTCACGAAATGATAACCTCGCTCCTTCAATGCTTCCTCTGTAAATAGGCCCAAAGAAAATGTCATATGAGAGAGAGAGAGAGAGAGAAACAAAGTAGGAGGAAATTGCATGCTGCATGAATAACATGCTATAATTTGACAAATAAGAAAATCAAAAAGGAAATGTCCCACACAAAAAAACATCGCAAGTGGCTAACAGATGTAATATCAATTTCCTCTCAGTCCTAAAAAGTCTTATGCACAATTTGGCTAAGTGCCAAAGGAAGTTGGTCATGGTGTGGGCAAACTAAAAACAAAGGCAAAATTTCAAAAACAAGAGTTCATATTCCAGAGTACCTTGTGCTTCTTAAATTTTCTCATCCCACTGCTACCACCACCAAAGCCAGACATCTTTTCACCACCATCATCCTCTAAAGGCAAGGTTTTAATTTCATCGTAAAAGCTGTCAGTAAGGCCAAGCAACCTGGCAAGGACAGGAGAAGAAAGGTCAAAAGCATTGAAAACAAAAATATAATGACAATTTCAAATTGATGTAGAAAAACACAGGTGTGAGTCACAAAGAAAATATATCAATTTAGCTCATTATAAGCAGATACCCATTTCTTGACTTCAACAAGTGCTTCTCTTTCTTTTTCTCCAACTTCGTAACCGGAGCTCGAGTGAAAAGCTCCTCTTCTCGCCTTGCACGCTCTTCCCATTTTGCCTTATATGTAGTAAGCTCCCTACTTTCGGTCCCAATAACTTCACGAACCTGCATATATCATCAGCCACATCAGAATCATAGAGTGACAAAATAAGCAATCAAAGCATCTACTACTTTACGGGCTGATGTTACACAAGTAAATAATGTAATGATGCTTTTGAATGAATGCAAGTAGAATGGCTCCATACAGCTACATAAAATATCACAAAAAGAATGAGGGGAACCCCCAAACCCAACCTATGGAGTACGTCACAAACACTACTTCATTTATATTTTCAAAGATATACAATTCAAATAGATGAAAATACCTACTCCACCAAAAAGGCTTAGAAAAGCACCTCAACTGTTAATCTTACACATAAATTGAAAAATGACCCAGATAGGCTGAAAATTTTATTGAAATGCCCCTTCAAATTCATTAAAAAAGAATTGCGCATTTTTTTACCCAAAATAAGATTGATTCTGAAGACTACTGATTTTGCGATAGTTCCGAATCTCAATTTTTCTTTGGTTGTGGGGAGGGACATAATCAACCAAAACTTCATGTGATTTTGTAATGCAAAGTTCATCTATTAGCTGATTACTAAGAATCAAAAGATAGTAAATAAAGCTATTCAACAAAGTAAGTGACATCTTAAATATGCTGGAGCTCACATCAATCTTTATGTAAAAATGCACGTTCCTTCATCTTGGGGAATTTTTTTTCTAAGGGGTTTAAAAGAACATCCAAAATAATTGTGTGCCTATTTACAACAATTTGAAAGGTCATGCATGTATTTGCAAAAGATTTGGAAAACATATATCCAGCAAAACTATCACATCACAATGAGGATGTAATGCTCCACCAACCCAGGAAAAGCACCACTGAGGACAATAATCTATCACATCATTAAAGGATTTGGTCTTACCTCTTCAGGTCTCCCCTGCAAATCATCCATCAATTCTCTCACATAGTCACTCTGCCTAGCTTGTCGTAGAGTCTCTTTCTCCTTTCTCAAAACATTTCTTTCTTGTCTTGACATCTTATCCTCCCCCATTGAAGCTGGGGCAAACTTGGGAGGCTTATAAACACCACCACTCCCCTACACCATATGGCCGTCAATTTAGAAGTCAGACAACATATTCTTTTCTTCAATTGGGTTTCCAAATAATAAATCAAAGCGAGCTCAAGTGAAACTTTTGGGTAGAAAAATTCACCTCAGCAGTCGCATCTGATTTGCTGACAAGCATGTCTGGGTTCGGACGATATTTCAACAAATCTTCAGTTCTCCGAGGGGCATCTGTTTCCTTTTCATTTAATGCAGTGCTCTCTGCAGCACCTCTACCAACTGTTGTGAGTTTCTGAATTTGGTATTGGAGTTTCTTGTCAATGGGTCGGATCTGTTTCAGCAAGAAGATATGGATTCCATAAGTACCAAATTTTAGGCGGCTGAAACCCAGACAAAAAGCAATAGGGAATATGAACCTTTTCCAAAAATAATCTTATCTCTACAAGGCTCTGAACAACAGGATGGCCGTCAATTGAAAGTCCTTTTGCCTTTCGTAGCAAATAATACACAAGTGACTGGCAATAGCTTAAAAGAAGTAGGTGTTTTGCTTCAAGGTAGCTTATCCCTTCTGCTGTTGGAAATTGACGCGCTTTAACCTGGCATATGGTGCAACTCCAAATCAATTATAACATCAATTCAAGGGGATGTATTACTTCCGCACTCAAACTGAGTTCCAAAGGAGAAGACATAATCATTGTAATGACAACCTGATGATATTGTCCAAATCAAGAAAACAGAGATAATAAAACGAGACACACACACAAACACACACAAAAAGAAAACTGATTAAGTGCTCCTTTTTCAACTACTTGTGCACTGAAAGATATATCATATGACACGACCCTATTGGGCTCCTAAATCTTGCCTACCTTTGCAGTTAAAGCTTGCACCTTAGCTTTCACCGTATCCAGCCCTTCTTTCATTTCCTTCAACACTGCAGCCAACTGAGGGGCTTCTCTGAACAAAACCAACAAACTCATCATCACAAATTGTTGCTAGACTCAACAAAACCCACCAAACTATCTCAAAGGGAAACAAAAATAAATAAACAAATGAAACAATCGTCCCAGCTAACTCTATAAACATGAATTCTCATCAAATTTCGTTTCAGAGACCTCCTGGAGAGAAACAAATGGCAATGGCTACCCAAAACAAACTCACTTGTGCACGGCTTCTTTGTCGGGCGAACAGCTTGTCTCCTCCATGATTCGGCCGCTAGTCCGGCTCGCAAAAACCCGGTCCTGTCATAAGTTCCCAAAAAAAAAAAAAAAAACAAACAAACAAAAGCAAACAGCATAAATCACCTAACCGAACGTTCATCTTGATTAGACAACAGAAAACACGGTTCCAGCACATATATCAAAAAGATAACAGAGACCATAGCTAAAAGCAGATGGAGAGAAACTGAAGTTCTCAGACATAAACCCTCAAAAACCCAGAAATCGGAAGGAGGGAGGGACGGAGGGAGACGAACCTATTGGAAGTTGCAGGAGCGACGGTGCGCGATTGGGCAGCAAAGAGAGGCTCCGAAGTTCTGGTCTGTGTCTTGATTTGCGGAAGATGGAGCGATTGGCTGGTTTGGGCCTTCTTAAACGATGATAGGCCCGGCCCACTTTTTGCTGTGAACATCGTCAACTGTCATTCCCAAGAAACACACTTAAATAATTATCGGCTACACATATATATCTTTGGCTCCAATATACATACATATCACTCTTGAAAAGATAAAAGAAAATTATCAAAGAAATCAACGAAATATCACTACTAAGGAGTATTCTTCATCTAAGATAATTTCAATACGATTGTATAATCCCATTTCACCTTTGGCTCTTTCTCAAGTTCAAGTTGACTACTAATTTTTCCAGCCGAATTGAAAATATACATTTTAACTTTGAAGAACTACGAGAGAAACTCATACCCGACCAAATTGGCGGAACTCGGAAAAGTTTAAATTTTAAAACTAAATTGATGTAAAATCCATCTTAAAAATGAAACCAAATAAGGTATAGAGTAAAACTCCAGCAAGAAACACATGGAACTAAAATCTTACCACGTAGTGTCCTGCATGGAAACTGGGTATACCTGAGAATGCAGCGGGAAAATGAAAATCTTGCGAAGAACCCAGAGTCACGCGAGGGACTACGATCTTCAGCAAGGTTATGTTTTGCTTCAATCCCTAGAGAATGGCAGTCACGGGAGTTCAAGACCGGATTAAAAATCGGAAATTTGAAGAAGAAGAAGAAGAAGAAGAAGAAGAAGGATGACGAGCACAAGACGGAGTTGACATAAGAAAGTCAGGAAATTCGTAATTGCAGGAGAGGAGACGATGACGGCACGAGACAGCTGCGACATGCGATCTGCGTAGACCTCGAGCTTCGTCCTCGCCGCTCCTTCCTCGCTCTCTCCGATTTGCTCTGTGCTTGTGCGGGCGTGGAAGAGAGGGTGGAGGGAGAGAAAGATTCGAGAAGGAATGGATCTTGTGGATTAGGGAGGTGCTGTGTCTGTCTTTTTCGCTGAGCGGAGGCGGCTGCGGCTGCGGCGGCGGAGCGACCGAGAGGATGGGATGGGGAAATTGTGTGTGGAATGGAAGTGAGACGAGAAATTAGGATTTTTTTTTCCTTTTCCCCTTTTTATTTTTATTTATATATATTTGCATTTTGATCAGTTATTTTTTGAAGATTTTTAAAATTAATCCGTGCGTGTCAGAATGGTGTATTGAAATTTCCAAATTATGTGTCAGGAGAGTTGATCACGTGTTTGATTTTCTAACACTTATTAACCATGTATGGAACATGTTTGGAATATCTAACACTAACATAGAGACTCGAAAAGTGTTTGTATTTTCTAGATTGTCTATGATTAAGGACAAGATGGCCTCAAGGAAAACTTTTGCATTGTGTTGCTGGTGCACAGATAATTTAGATGCCAAAAACCTTCTCGCAATAAAAGTTTAGAGGTGCTTTACATAGAATAAGAATATTAAAAATATTATAATTTTCGTACAATACGATATTTATTTGAATGCTATAATTTTTTTGCTTATTTGAATACCATATGGTATAAAGTCATTGAGTTTAGTGTCTATTCCAATAATTTGTTTTACGTGGTATATTAAATTATATTTTCAATCCGACGTGAATTTAATGGAAGTCCAACCGGAAAATTATTTATTTCACGTGGCACTAGCAAACAAAACGACCACCTATTTGGAGGAAATAAAGAAATGACTATGGGATTCTTTGAGAGAGAGAGAGAGAGAGAGAGAGAGAGAGAGAGAGAGTCTCCTTTTTGAGTCAGGTTTCTTCACAAACGAAATGGCACAACCCTCTTCCTCTCTTTTGCTTGAGAATTCCACTTTTGGCTTTGACGAATTTTGCCCCAATTTTTTAGTTAGGGTTCTTCACCCAATTTTGATTGAATTTTATTTTAATTTCTTCAAATTGGGTTAGGGTTATTCAAATATATTCTTAAACGACGCTTTTAGCATCTTAAGTGCTAACCCCAGCTTGTTAGAATGCTACGTTAGATGGTTTAATTTATTTTTAATGTTGTGTCGGATTTTCTGATGAAGTAAATCATTGATAGCATTTAAATGATTGATTTTTTAAATTTGTGATACTTAAATGAGTAAAAAAAAGTTATAACACTCAAGTGATTGCTATATAAAACTTATAATATTCCTATTATATTTGTTTATCAAGGCATGCTTTACCAGAATAAAGATAGTTGACAAAATGATCAAAATGCATCATATGGCACCTCAGCCTTGATGGTGCTATTTCGGCTTTCTTCCATCTCTCTGATTTAGAAGTCTAGTCCAGCCAAACAAATTTGTACTTCTAATGCCTGAATAGATGAAAGCTAATTCAAAAACTTCAAGATCAACCTCAGAGGGCGTTTAACTTCGGACTAGGAAGGAAAACATATAATCATCTAGTGGGAATGTCTTATGGAGTTGCATCTTTACCAGCATGCAATTCCAAAAGTAAATTCAACTTCCGTTATCACCATATAAATCCAGCCAGAAGCATGAACAGGGGCAGAATTTTACCTCTAAATAAGGATATGCAGAAACTCATATTGATTTGATAATTCAAACTATACATGCTCAACAACCATTTAATCTGCTTAGCATCATTACATCTTGACGACTCGAGACTTCCATTTTCCTTCTTGTTCGTTGATCGAGAATCGAGACAAAGGGGCACTGAGAGACGAGACATGAAGACACCCAATCCCGTATTGACTGTGAATTGGTCTTATGCCTTTTATAACGAGGTTGATTGGGAGACGGGATCCAGCCCGACAAAGAAATGCAAATTTAAAAATTTTTGCTTCTTATTGTGGAAAGTGGGGGTAACCACAATGGAAAGAGAGACGAAGAACAATAAGTTGTCTCTGCTTAGCTCCATAGTTTGGTATTAGGTTATTTTGGATATGACGATTACCACTAAGCGAATGTTGCTTCTTGCACTGTTGCTTCTCTCCTTTGTTTTCCAGTTCGAATCTCTTGCTTTAAATTCACATCTAAATTGGTCCTCGCACCTGCAAATCTTCATCGCGTTGTTTCCCGGAAGGCAAAGTCGATCAGGGGTGTCGTGGCTCGCTAAGCCACACAAGCTCAGAGCAAATTGGCGTGTCTAGGCAAAAAAGAAATTTTCCTTCTAAGGTTGGAGCCACCTAATTATGCTAAACCAAACTCGATCTTTCACTGAGAAAGTTCAACGCTCGTTCAAATCCTGGACGAATCTGAGCAGGGAGTCTCCAAATTTTGTGATCCCCTCAGCCCATCCATCGCTATCAAATGATCTAGTCTATATAGATGACTGAAGTAGAGATGGAGATTAGGTAAGCTTGATGTGTACCGTTTGGCCTGAGGATTGCTACAGGCAGACAAGGCACATGAATAGGTCTTAGACAAGGTTGTCAGTTTCGGTCAACACTTTTGGTACACCAGTTTTATTTTCTGTGGAAAACCCAGATAATTATCTTTTCAAAAATGTCTAAATATCTATATAAAAGACTCTACTTTGCCGCTATAAAGCATTACAAACTTAAGTACATGCTAAATATCGTTAGGAAAACTAAATAAGAAACTTGATGTTAAAGAAATTGTGGGTGGAAGATTCAGGATCCTAAGTCAACAGATTCGGCAATAATTAGACTGATTTATGAGTTGCTTCTAGCTAACATTGTCGGGACTAGGTTGTGTCGGATTGATTAGGCCTTTTTCTTTCGTAAGCAGCATTACTAAGAGCCATTTGCCATGCCCGTGTCGAACCTATTGATTTGATACACCATTACCACCTAATCCTCATTTAAGAACTCCATGCGATATGAGGATGTTTATCGATTGATGTACCTCTGCCTGGGCGCATTTTGATCTTGAGCCCCATCGAGAGGAGAGCATTACGCCTCCAGTTTTCCCCGAGGATGCTTATCTTGGTTTGATGTTACGATTTCATAAAGGTAAAATCGCAATTTGTACATGAGACATGCTAAGCACACTAACCGTTGCTTTACTAGCCTCGTTTGACCTTCAACCAGTCCCTGAACATTCTTGTGGTTTTGTGTCTCAAACGTCGTAAATGGAAACTTTTGTCCTCACTTGTCATAGAGCGCACACTAGCCTAGCATCTAGCTCCCCGATACACATGTTTTACACAACTTCAGAGACAATGACACAATTTCTCTACAAATAACCAATTCCACATACCGAAACATGCGTCCCAAGAACTAGCCTAGAAAATTCCTCGAAGAAATCATTATCATTGACCCCCAACCAAGCAGCCATTCATGACCAGATGAATTTGATCATCAGCCCTTCTCTACTGCCAAGGGAAGCAATATTAGTTCGAGCTCTTGACAGACAGTAGTCAGTAAAATCACTTCAATTGATTTTCAAAACAAACTTCGCTTCTTAAGGAGACTTGAAATTAAAAGCCGAAGAAACATACTAATCCAAGAGCAGGACAAACTCTTAAATATCTTTTCATTGTCAAGCCGATGGGGACCTAAAAATGTGTTTTGGATCTGGGGCTACTAAAGGAGCTAATTTGTAAGGTACCCCTAATTAGTACATCCAAAGAGCAAATAGCAAAGGAATAACAGTAAAATGATTTGTATTCTGCAAGCAGTTCGATAACTGTACATTTAATAGCACAAGCAGAAAAAATTACTGGACACGTCCCACTTGACCAACCCCTGATGCAAGTAGTGTCCACTATAACTTGTAAACCAAACTTGGTTCAGCGTTCAGCTATCAAAGCTCCAGAGTCAGCTTTTGAGAAACTAACGAGACTGTTGTTTGGATGAATGCCAGTTCCAGAATCTGAGTTGTTTACATCACCTTCACACTGATTCAGAAAATACGTCACTTTAAAAATGACACAATCACAAGATAACAGCAATAAAACTTGTTTGAACAAAACATGCCTGTTCAGCTGAGGTAAGAGAATGATCCTGGGCTCTCTTGGACAGATCCCTCAAGGTCCCCTGCAAAGTCCATCGGGAAATTTGGCCCAAAAAATAAGTCCATTATGAAAGATACTGTGAAAGACAATTGATGGGTAATAAATGGGAAGGATACAACCAGTCATTCAGAATCAAAAGACCATACTTCAGAGCAACTTCAGGAATCAGAAGAAAACCTATTTGAAGTTTAACCCACTTTATTTAATGCCTTTTTTCTAATGCCACAACATCTTACTTAAGTCGATCCTATCAACTGTGTCTAGCTTGACCCATCAAGTAGTATATAGTGAAAGCTAGCAGAGCAACAAATCCCAGAGCAATATCAGTGTAACACTCAGTGTAGACTATGAAAAGGTGGGGCAAAGAACAACTCAAAAAGCATGGAGTTCTGAAAGCCATAGTGCTGTAGACTGCATGCAGTTCGACTGAGATGTAAAAGTGCTTCCCCTCAACCCTGAACTTGCAATAATTTCAATAGCCAGCTCAGGTGAAGAAGATGATGACAGAAGATATGAAATTAGATGCTAAAAATGAAATGGCGTAGTTACATAATCGGCAAGAACCACTCTCCATTTGCTCTACAGTCTTCCACTGTAATCAGCATCAAACTACCATAAGAACATCTATTCAAAATGACAGTGCCAGACTGGATTCTTGCTTAGAATTCACTGAGTGGCACAAGAGTGTTCCCTTAGGTTAATAGCTATTGATATATATCTCAAAGGATTGAAATCTGGATGCTATGCATATGTTAGGAATCTATAAATGTACAAACTTGTAATGAAACCAAAATCCAAATTTCTTTGCATCTCCCTAATATGATGACCCAGGTTGAGAGTTATACTGATACACATCAGTTATTCATCAAAAAGTCTCCACCAAAATAATTAAAAAAGTTCACTTGGCAAAAAAGTCTTTTTGGAGAACTTTGGAGGCATTGAATGAAGGGGAAAAAAGTGCTACTTCCAAAAGAAATATGTGCAGCAAAACCTTGGGAGGCCATCAAAATGACATTTCACTAGACCATTCTATGAGCACCTCATAAATAGCAGAACCTAAGTACATACTTTTACTATTTCGACCAAAAAAAAAAAAAAAGTACATACTTCTACTAGAGTTTGCATTTAAACCCCGTGCAATTAGACAATTTTCTTCTTATTCCCTACTACAGTAAATTTGAGAGATGGAGCAAAGTTTACAGCAGCCCAAATGCTTGGTGATGCAATCATATCTCAACTCTCTTAAATATTTAATACATTAATGTTGTATAGAAATTATTGACAACAAAATAAAGGCCAAAAGAAAAGATCCCCAAAGATTATACATTCCCTAAAAGGTGAAAACTCCAGTCAATATGCCCCGGGGCTTGGATATATAGAAAATTGTGATATTATTTCCATAAGATCCTCTATGCTCAAGAGAAGGAAATACATTAAAGCTAACAGCCCTAACATCTGCATCACAGTCCTTCAGTGAAGATTTGCAAATAATATTTAAGAATTTGGCAAATAATAAACCGTGAAATGTTGAATCTTGTATAGAGGCACCAATATCCAAAAGAGAGCTCCAACAAGTAGCACCTAGGGCACTCAACAAAGTATAGCCAATTAAACATCCTAAAGGCCTTTAAATGTCAAAAACAACACAACAGGCCAAGCAGTTGGTAGCTCAGCAAAGCCATCAGTGCAGCTCGAATTCATGGGTAGATAACATAAAATGTTAAGTCAATGAATGACATTTTCCTGTAAACCCTTTGCCTAATTGTATAATTTCAACAAGAAATCAAGGCAATCTAGACCGTATTTGGCAACTCAAAACAGTTCCTATAAAAAAAAAAAAAAAAGAACCAATGCAAGAGCATTGCTATGCACGCTCTCACAGACGCAACCATGTTGCACAGATATACATGCACATACATGCGCATGCGATGCTGACACAAGAAGAGGGTTGACACCACAAAGTAGGAAAGCTACAAGAAAGGCAATTACAACTTGCTTCTCCGGCGCTAGATTAGATTAATGCAAAATGTGCTAGCCCAAGGCATTTTGTGATGACAAGAATTCAAGTTCACCAAGGCTCATGAAGTATCATAAATTCATGCAACATATTATGTCAAATTTTAATGACAAAATACTTGCAAAGACCAGAAGCATGCAATGACATTCTGAATAATGGATAAGATACAAACCCTGTTTGCCCAAAATAGACCACAAGCATTGCAAAGAGACCTTGGACCTGATGGTCCACGCCGCATCATCGGAGTACATTTCGAGCTTGTGCCACAATGTGTACAACTGAGAATCACCACAGATAAACAATTGTTAGGACAAACAGAATATGAGAACAAAATAGTTGTTACTTGAGATAGAATCAATAAAAGTCAAATATTAACAGTGACCAACTCACGATGTTTCTTGTGGGGTGTCATCTTGTCCAGAATCCTGTGCTGAACCCCAGCCAGACTCCCCTTCGGACTTCTTGGATGATGTAAATTGACCCTTGTTTCGCTGCATCCTGATGAATGAGATCATTACAACTAGGTCTTGCATGCAACAGCTAACAGCAACAACAGTGGGAGTATTACAAAGAACAGTAGAGTCATCACTGAAACAATTTATTCATTGAGATGAGTCTGCAAAGCACATCAAATTAAATCCACAGCATGTTAAACCATATTATTACAAGGGCAAAAATTGTGAAAACAGTATCATAACATATTAAAGTTCATGCATGACAGTGCATCTCTTGAACAAAGGAGACATAAGATACTTTCAATAATAAGATAACTCAGTCATCTCTGACTGACATGGTCTTCAGAAAAAGTTCCAGCGGCAAGGGAATAAAATGCATTCCAGTCGTGATTTGCTTTTGGCTGATAGCAAGTAATGCACCAAAATAGGATATTCTCACAGTTCGACATGAGATGACCTCACATTAACCATATACTGCACAATGAACTACTATTTCTGCCACAGAAAATATCTTCTTCCACTAAAAGAAAGCATTCTAAGGTAACCTAAATCAAGTTATAACATAATCTATTGATAAGACTTCTGATGATGATTTGTTTTTATAGAACTCAAAAATTGCACGACTTAATGATTCATGAGAAAAACTGACATGTTTATCGATCAGTACATGGAGAATGCAAATGCAGGAGCAGGAATCAGACAGATTATTAACCAAAACTAAGAAGATCCCCAGCTCAAACACATAAGATCAACATTCCTACTTCCTTAATAAAGATGCTTTTAAAGATCAATCAAACATCTACATGAAAAATATATCAATAGTTATTCAATAAGCAAAAAGAATCATAAAGGTAAAGGTACACCTACCTTCTCAATTATTTCTAGTAATAAACATTTGCTGTTTTAGAAATAAAAAAACAATGCAGTAAGATTGTATCGTTCCTGCCTAGAAACAAATCTCATCAATATTTTAGCCGTATTAGAGTGTTACTATCTATCCCTTCAATAAGGTTTGAGAAGGGTGGTTTGCACTTCCTTCTAATTATGAGGATGCTGCGACCATGAGGTGTCTAGTGTCCAAGAATGCGTGATGCACACACAACCTTTCCCTAAAGATAAGGAGGCACCATTTCACTATTTCAAAGATACCCAATCGAGATATGTCAGGGTACCTTATGGTTCAAAAAGGCCTGTTGAGAGAGAGAGAGAGAGAGAGAGGATAACCTTGTTACATTATGACTCGCCACTTTCACTGAAAGTATCCTCTCAATATAGATTACCCCCATTTGACTGCTATATATTATCTAATCATCCTTGTGTGGAAAGCCCAATTCCACTGTTAGTCCCTGAATATGCTATCATTTTCCAATCAACTTCTTGGACTTTGGATTTTTATAATCAAATTCCTGAACTTGTGTAACTTTTCAAATCAAGTCTCACCAACTCCAAACCCAGTTAACTGGATTGAACATGTATATCGCGGACAAGAGTCTAACGTGGGAAGTTCAATTTGCAGTTTTTTCTTGATAAATCTCATTGCTAAAAGCCTGGTTGCAGTCTTCATCTTCAGGATGGTTGGAAAATAAGGACCTAAACCCAAGATTCGCTATAACAAACCTGAAAATAGGTCAATACCTTCACAAACGTTCTTGCGGAAGCGAGTATAAGTGCATGTGTAAACATAATAAACATTCCCCTATATGTAACTTGTACCTCAAGATATCCTTAGCACAACTTTGCACAAAACCAGTAAAGCATTGAAAAGGGCAACGCATGGGCCCAATCACCACAAACATATAAATTAAGAGCAACATGTAGGCTCACCAAAATATACTTCGAGTAACACAGTCCCAGTGATACTAATATTTCCAGCACAGGCAACACATAGGCTTGGAAATCAAAACATTCATATATAAAAGGGACGGATCATAGGCTTTAGTCCTATGCACTAGCTGATAGTGAAAAAAATTCTTCCCACATCCAACTCAAAGTGCTTCTATCAACATGTAGCTCTAGTAAATCGGACACTGAGCTGGAAGCACTTGATTAACAAGATCAAAGACTTCATCACACAAAGTCAATAAACAGGGCATTGATAGGAAAAACAAGCTAGTCAAGGGCTAAAAGTGAACTCCTACCGCTGCCAAATATTGCAGAGACATTGCAAGAAACTGCATAGCATTAGAAGATCTGAAGTCTATTTCAAAATCTATGAGAGGGTGACCAAATCCAATGGCAGTCGGCATGTATTCCCCCACTGTCTAATGTTTCAGGACATCTCTTTCAAAAGGCAGCAGATAATCGACTTTCCCTTAGGTAGGATACTAAAAGGGAAGTTGCTCATTGATTATCAATAAAGCCAGGCATGAAATGACCAAATGCAAATACTCAAGAAATGTTGCATGATAAAACCAGGATTATGTATACCAGTAACCATACAACAAAGAGTTTGTCCAAATTATACCTTGCAGCCTGTAACTAATGAGGGAAAGAGCTACAGGTATAATTGCAAACAAGTGTCCTTCCCTAGCAGTAGATCCCAGTTTGATTCTCACTATCACATCCCTACCTCACTAGACAGACGAAAAGTTTCACCTTCTACTGAATTACAGCTCATTCATCACAGAAACTTCTATTGCACCAAAGAATTTTCTAATCATTACGAGATATACTGAATAAGAATGGAAATCCATCAGATACCAACCTGAGTGCAACTTCTTGACGCACGCTGTATCTAACTTTCTTGTCAAAGCACCTCTCTTTTCTCTTCTGACGAAACCTATTCAAGGAAGCTGCCCTTTGTGGTAAACTACACCGAGGAGGAAACTCCACAGCGCCCTATGGAACACACAAGCTTATTCAATAGAGCTACTGTGGAAAACATAAAAACGCCATGACTAAAGCAAGCCAGACGCTCAATGGAACTACCCGTTGATTCTGCAAAGCCATGTCCACACCCTGCGTCCCAGATGATAATTCACATCCCCCCAACAGTAATAGTACAGCATGAACCTGAAAGTCAGTGGAACACAAGATAATTATATGTCATTGAAAGAACAAGCATCTCTTTAATGGCAATGAGAGAGGTCAGAAAGAAGGAATTCTTTCTCTCCTCCCAGTAATATCCTCTACAGTACGTACAATAAAACATGAATAAAAAACTAAAAGGCAAGATAAAAAAAACAACCTTCACACTGTTCCCTCCCTCAGAGCTCAAAACTGGGAAAAAAAGATTGGGCTTTTACATATTCCCCATCGAGCTTTTCCCAGAATCCAAAACGCATACCGGAACCAACTTCAATAGGCACACCGGAATCCACAACGAGCACTACACAAACAAGTTAGTACCTTTTTGGGCGTGACGGCATCGAACACGTAGACCTGGCCTCGGAACGACAGCGTGAGCTGGCTGGCCTCGTCCCCGCCGGCCATTCCCATGTCCCCCGCGGAGCCGGGGACGTACACGGCGTCGGGGGGGATGTCCTCGATCATGCCACCCATGCCGGCCCCGGCGGTGGCGCCGTCGTCGAGGGCCTGTTGCTCGTAGCGGATGTGGGAGTTGTCCATGGAGTCGCCGGCGGAGTTCCCGGAGCCGTCCTCGTCGCCGGCGATCGGCTTGGGCAGGTTCATGTGGTGAGGGTGGGCGTACATTGGGGGGAATCGAATCCGGCAGCGGAGGCCAGAGTCCGGAGCATCACAGGGAGGGGCCCGAATTAGGGGCGGGGCGAAACCCTAACCGCGGCGGGGGGCGGACGAGGAAAAGCTTCGATTTTTCGGGGGATGAGAGAGAGACGGGAATGGCGGAATTTGTGGGAAGGAGAGGAGGAGGACGGATTTGACGAAGACGATTTCAGGGTTCGCGAGAGATATGGTGATTTTTTGGGGGAGGGGGAAGGGGGCTATTGTGAAAAACTCTGAAATGATAGTAGGGGGTGCTCTGTGTGTGTGTGTGTGTTAGAGAGAGAGAGAGAGGTCATTTTTTTTTTTTATAAAAAAAAAAAAAAGACGCTTCCTTTGGTTCGCGAGAGAGTGGGGGGAAGAGCTTGGGACAGCACCCGGAAGGGTGCCGATGTTCACGAGTTATTGCCCCCATATTCCCCCGAAAAATAAAAACAATTTTTTTTATTGTGTTCCGACCCCAAAATAAACAAACGAACAAATTCGATGAGTTTCCCTCCGACCTTGGCCAGAGGGAACTTCTTGGGTTACAATTTTATGTTCATATCTGATCAATTTTGTACGGGGTGATGTTTTCTACAATTTCTTTATAGGAAGATGTATCTTGCACGACAATGTCACGTGATTTTATTGATTATTATGTCAATTGACTAGTTGAGTCAATTAATTTAATGACTTGAATCACATGATATTAAGATTTATGTGTTAATTGATCTATTACTTTTTTGTGTCGCGTAATATATGATAGTGTGCGATACATCCCGATAACAAAGAAGAGATGTTTAGTAAAATCACTTTAACATGCCACTCTATTCATGACTCTATAGGCTTATTTCACGAGCCTCCATGAGCCTTTCTCACTAAATGTCATCATTGGTTTTTCTACTTTTTGCCATAGCCTTAGTCCATTTGCTACGGTCAATTTCTGCCTTTAACTTCCTCTACCTTATTGTGAGTCAATCTCACTAATCTCCATGTTGTTACTTGATGTCCATTGTTTTGGTGCCGCTTTACCACCGACGTGCAATAATTCCTCTATCTTAGTTCTTGACCTTTGACATCTCTAGCATTGGTCACGATTGCTTGATCATGGATATGGTAGAAAACATTCTAGCCTAAAATCTTTATAGTAGCTGTTATTTGCTGCCTTGCCACTCGCTTGAGCTCGAGCCGCTAGGATTGCCATTAGAGGGAGTTGGAGAGTTTGATGCAATTCGGGTTTCCTTCACACAACTAATGAATCCTTAGAGTAATTAGTGATTCAAGTTCAATTTGAGAACCGGTCAAGATTAGCCTAACCTGTTCAAGTGAAGGATGACTCATGAGAGAGCCGAGTAGGATTATGGGTTACAAACTTGGGAACTAGCCAGGTTCAACCAAGTTCTTGATTTGGGCTTTGAACCCATAGGCATTATTAGGAACAGAATCCAATATGCTGCTTTTTTAGTAGGATCGATTTCAAACCCGCTCTAAATTAATTATCACCATATTTTTTAAAAATAATTTTACTAACAACAAGTTACCAACTGAAACCTAAACCTTAAAGTTATAAAAATAGGGGCCACACTTAAACTCACATCAAAGCCCTTCGAGGTTCTACCGTGAAAACAATTGATTCAAATTTAGGGTGGACGTTTTCTTGACGTTTGAGTCATTTTCTAGTGAAGTAGCCTACGAGAATGGAATGTGGTTCCCATGTGAGAAACACATGATACTTTGTCACTATTAACATGTGTCATTGCATGTTCTCCTTGGGCAACGAGAGAAACACCCCTACTAACTTGTAAAGAAGAACTATGGGAGGCCTGGTCAGTGATGTCCTAGTTTGCAAAATCTAGAGACAACTGCAAAACGTCCCAAGGTGCTTGTTTGGACTAAGGACATCCTTCCCATTGGCGTGGCTTGTAAACCTTAGTACCTCCGATTTGAACATCTAAGATCCTACGATATCCTCTAATCCTAGATTTGTAGTCTTCACAACTATTCACTCTTTCGTTAAACTAGGATTCTTAATTGAGCGCAAGAAAGAAGCCAAAAAGTCTTTTTTCTCTTCCTGTCTCTTCTCTCTTCATCTTCTTCTTCAACTTCTTCAACTTTTAACCATGAGAGAAGGTTTGAACTGATCTCACCCTTCCCTCCCTCTCTTATTGATTTTATTTGTGTCTTATTGCTCTTTTTCTTATTTTTTTCTTCTCTCCCGATTTAGATTTGGGTGTTCATTTATCCTAATTTAGTTCTAAATCTAAGAGTTTGAATACTTCCGATTTATTTATAAATCCGAGAGCTATTATGTCCCAATACCCCTCTTCTTCGTCCATGTACAAGTCCTGTGCATTTAGCTTTAACAGTGATAGTTGGAACTCCAATGTCTTGCTGAACCATGGAGATTTGCTCCTCCTCAGGATGACAGTTTTGCTCTTATGCTTATACGATGGTTTAGAGGTAGTCGAACCTAAGCATGTGCTACCAACACATAACGCGACAATTATTGGATAAGAAATTTCAAGCATGTGCTCATCATTAATAAAGATACAAGGTCCATGGATTAATTGTCGAATATTTTGGTCCATAGATCCATTTTTGTAAAACAAATGTGTGCTTAACTCCGCCGCTAGTGCTTTGTTGAATGTCCTTGTTTTCGAGATTGGGCTTTATTTTGCAATATTTTGAGCTTTTGCTCTGTCTCAATATGTTTTGCCAAGAAGATTATATACTTCTCATTTGAATAATGAAATTTTCTTTTGACAAGAAAACGACAAGAGTCGCCGTCAATTTTATTCGGATAAATCGTAGGCCAATCAGAAGAAACCTATTACCCAAACAACACGGAAAGTTCAACCCTTAGATTAAGCTAGTGGTCGCAGGCACAAGCAAGCGATTTTAAATCCCAGTTCTTAAAAATAAATCGATATCTTCATCATGATTTATAATTGAATTATGTTTTTAACCCGATCCTAATACTGGAAAGTCGCGGCAAAGTATATATTGCATCCCAAATTTCTATGATTGTCGCAAATTACCCCCACATTTCAACTTTCACAATTTACTCTCTTTATTTTTATTAATTGCAACATATCCCACTCAATTATCCCGACTAAATTTTGCTTCAAGCATGTGATGATTACGGAGGGTGAGTTTGTCATTAAAAATGCACATTGCACACAAGAGCACGTGACCAAATTTCCAGCAATAAATTTACCGAATCAACGCCAAATGCCCGTGAGTATATAGGTCTAAAATATGTCCAAAATATCCCCCTTTTTTTTTTTCAACATATATAAATGGTCGCCTTCCATGACTGGTCGCGTGCTGTCACGTGGCCAGAGCTACGAAAAAGATTTAACCGGTCAATGCTGGGGGGCGCATTGCCACCGATTTTAAAAGGCCAGGGAGTAAATTACAAAAAAAAAAAAGAATTCAGGGGTAATTTGTTCACAACCCCAAAAAAGGTATGGGGCCAGATGTATAATTTCGATTAAAGTTAGGTCCTTCACCTCCACAGTCAAGTAGTGATGTGAGCTTTGAATTTTTTATTCGGCAAATTCCTGCGCATCACCCAAAAAAACAAAGATAAAATGAAATATAAAAATGAAAAGTTAGGCAGAGAACTCCAAAACCGCAGACGCATCCGTCAGCTCCATCGCCATGGCGGAGACGACGACGAAGGAGAGCGGGGGGGCGGCGGCGCCGCTGCACGTGGCGATGTTCCCGTGGCTCGCCGTCGGCCACTTCATCCCCTTCCTCCGCCTCGCCGCCCTCCTCGCGCGGCGGGGCCACCGGGTCTCCTTCCTCTCCACCCCCGGCAACCTCTCCAGGCTCCCCAAACTACCGCCGCACCTGTCCTCGCTGGTCACCCTCGTGCCGCTCCCCTTCCCGGAGACACCCGCCCTGCCCCCGCTCGCCCAGTCCTCCGCCGACGTCCCCAACTGCCACCAGCAGCTCCTCAAGCCCGCCTTCGACGCCCTCCTCCCCCCGCTCCGCTCCTTCCTCCAGTCCTCCCGCCCCGACTGGATCCTTTACGACTACGCCTCACACTGGCTTCCCCGCCCTCGCCGCCGAGCTCCGCGTCCCCCACGCCTTCCTCAGCCTCTTCGCCGCCGCCGTCCTCGCCTTCTTCGGCCCCCCGCGGGAGCTGGCCTCCGGTGGGAGGTTCCAGTCGGACGGCGGCGGGGACTTCACCGCCGTCCCGCCGTGGGCCCCCGCCGGGTCCGGCATAGCTTTCCGCCCGCACGAGGTGGCGAGGGTCGCGGAGCGGGCGGAGGCGAGGGTGGAGACCACGCCCGACGAGGTGCGGTTTGGCGTCTCGATCGGGGAGAGCGACGCGGTCGTGGTTCGGACCTGCGAGGAGTTCGAGCCGGAGTGGCTCGGGCTGCTGCGCGAGCTGTACGGCGGCAAACCGGTTTTGCCGGTCGGGTTCTTGCCTCCGATGGGCGAGGATGACGCGAGCGATGACGCGGAAAGCAAAGACCAATGGGAATTCATGAAAGATTGGTTGACGGGCAGGAGGCCAACTCGGTGGTCTACGTGGCATTCGGCACGGAGGTCACGCTGACCCGGGCCGAGCTCACGGAGTTAGCTCTCGGGCTGGAGCTGTCCGGGTCGCCCTTCTTCTGGGTGCTTCGAAGGTCGCCCGGGTCGGATCGGGACGACGGGCTGGAGAATCTGCCATACGGGTTCGTAGAGAGAGTAAAGGGCCGAGGGTTCGTACACTCCAAGTGGGCCCCGCAGGTGAAGATCCTGCAGCACGAGTCGGTCGGGGGGTTCCTGACTCATTGCGGGTACAACTCGATCGTCGAGGGCCTCTCGTTCGGGCGAGTTCTGATTACATTCCCCGTGATGAACGAGCAAGGGCTCAATGCGAGGCTATTGCTTGCCAAGGGGGTTGCGGTTGAAGTGCCGAGGGACGAGATGGACGGGTCTTTCACGGGAGAGTCGGTGGCCGGGTCGATTAGGTTGGCCATGGTGGATGAGGTGGGCGAGCCGGTGAGGGCGGCGGCGAGGGAAATGAAGGGCGTGTTTGGGAATAAGGAGAAAAATGATGGCTATGTGGATGAATTTGTTCGTTACTTGGAAGAGCATAGGAAGCCAAAGCCCATGATGAAGTAGTGCTTTTTGACGAAAATGGAGTCGTCATTGCCCGGAGTTGAAAGATCTATCATTGGATTGCATCTTTTTTAACTATATGTAATATTCATACCAATTAGAGACCTGAGTAAATCATTAAATTGATATAAAATAAGGGATATCTTCACTTGTTAGGAAGAAAAATATACCATTCAAAATAAGGCCCGTAAATTTATGATGTTGCTATCTTTCCATGAATTTATCGATGAAAAGGAAAAAAAGGAGAATTCTGGTCCCAACCTTTGTATCTAACTTACAAGTGAATTGGCAATGGAGCAACACTAAACAAGGTGGCACGGCTTAGTATCGGGGTCATGGGACCTTGAATAGGAGTTGCACACCCCAGATGATAATGGTGAGATCCCGAACAGGGATCGTGTAGCCTCTTTTCGTGGTTGTGCATGGTAGTGATTAGAGATTGTGGCGTGACGGTGGTGAGTAGGGGTGTCAACGGGTCAGGTCGGGTCGGGTCGGGTCTTGATGTTACCTGACCCAACCCGAACAATAAGGGTCATGTCATTTGACCCAAACCGACCCGAACCGAAATGTATAAAACATGAAGCAAAAAAAATGGGTCGGTTCGGGTTGGGTTTCGGGTTTTTTATTAAAAAATATTACAAAGGGAATTCGAAATGCTTTTACGTGACGCCGCGAGACCTCCTTCAACCCGTCTATGAACTGTGACACCGCGAAGCCTCATCCAATCCGTCCGTGAACATCTCCGCAGACAGATAATTTTTTAACAAAAAATATGACAAAGGAAATTCGAAATATTCTTACGTGACGTCGCGAGGCCTCGTCCAACTTGTCCATGAATATCTCCGCGACGAGATAATTTTTAATAAAAAATATGACAAAAGGAATTCAAAATGCTTTAATATGACGCCGCGAGACCTCGTCCAACTCGTCCGTGAACATCTCCGCAGACAGATAATACTCCCTCCTCTAAAGTTTTGCATCGGCTGCGAAAAAGAAGCAAATCATATGAAAGATGGGGAGAGAGAGAGGGGGGGAGGGAGAGAGATTGATGGGGGCCGACGACGATGAACTCGTGAGATGAGACGTGTTGAATGAGTTGCGAGTAGAAGAAGTTGTAGAGGAAATAGCTTGGGTGGATGTGTTTGGGTTGAAGCTTTTAATGTGTTTGAGTTGGAACAATGTTCCAACTTTAACTTGACCAAAAACATGTATTCCATTTGTGTTTATAATTGTTACCCAAATAATATTAAGACCAAACATGTACTCATACTTATTTCGTGTTCGGGTTGTGTTCGGGTCATGTTCGGGTCGGGTTGGATGTGTTTTTTTGACACCCCTAGTGGTGAGTCAAAAGAAAGCATAGCTTCACCATTCTTTGGCAGCAGCCCCAATGCTGGCTTGCACATTGAGTGGCGGCGGCAAAGGAAAATTACAAGAAGAAGGAGAAGAAAAGAGGGTCGGCGTTAATGGAATACAAATCACAAGGAATCTCGTTTCATGGAATAATCATATTGAGTCGATTTTCAAAATATGCAAAAATTACTTCAAAATATAATGATCGATTTTATTTTTAAATTCTCTTTTAACCATCAATTCACTTTTGAACTTTTGCCATGCTTCTTTACATGACGTGAGAATTAAAACCTACACCTAAACTAATTGTGCTTACCCAATTTTCAAAAATTGTTGGGATTTGAATCCCCAACCTCCCCCTACCCATGTAGGAAAGATAACCATTGAGCAAACCCCAATGGTTAAGGATCAATTTAAATAATTAACAAATGTCCAGGGGCCTCTTGAAATCCCATGTCATTAGATCTTCTTCGTAAAAACCAAACATCTTAAGTAGATATGGAGATATGTTAATATCGATGTATGGAAAGTATAGTCCCAAGCTAGTCTTTCCTTTCAATCAAAGACCGTATGGGAATTTCTTTTTGTTACTAAATTGATGATGGGAAATTTCCATTGTAGATCTCTTTAATTTTGATTGAACATTTGATCTATGAAATTAAGTCCTTAGGATTTGTATGTGAGGGTAAGCAAGATGGATTGACCGAACCGAAAACTGCCCAGACTGAACCGAACTAGCTAATTAGGTCCAGTTCTTGGGAGTGCCGAATGTGATTTGGTTCGGTTCTTGATTCTCGAAAGTGAAACTAGTGTTCAAGCAGTCTAATGTCAAGTTCCAAGGGTGGAATTAGACCGATTGTTCTTTTATTTATTATTTAAATGTCATGCACGCCTCTCTCCTCTTTCAATTTTTACCTTTTGCCTCATTATACTCATGCCTACTCTCCTCTTTTAGTCTTTCCTTTTATTTGGGCATCTTTCATTTCTCATAGAGTTCGAGGCATTCTTTCCTTTGAACCCGATCGATTCCACTAGACTACTTAGGAGTCGGATTGAATCAATCGATGTGATCCGGTCTATCCTAGGTTTTGGAAACTGGGAACTGATTCATTTGATCCGATTCTCACTTTTAGATTAGGATAGACCGAAATGGGAATCGATCACCTATATTCATATGTTTCACAAAAAAAAAAAATTCAGGAAAATACTTTTCTCATTTTCTAGCATTTGGATTGGTTAGAAAATGAGTTAAATGGAAAATCAATACTTAAGTTAAGATAAATAATTTTCTTTTTAAAATAAATCAGAAATCATTTTCCAATTATATGACTAGATATCAACTCTTGAAGCAAAAACTCTGCGTTTGGACATAGAAACCCTAAAACTTATTCTTGAGGCCTTGGTATCCTGGCCCGATGCCTAAGCCCAAGTCCATTAAGGCTAGGTCCACGACCTCCATCCTCGGTGCTCAGATCCTAATCCCTAATGCCAATGCCCACCTTTGCCTAGGTTCATTGAGGTGGCCCATGGACCCCTAATGCCAATGCCTGGGTCTTTAATGCTTGAACTTAGGTCTATTAAGGCTGAGCCTAAGGCCTTGGTGTCCACACTCGATGCCTAAACACCAAGGCTAGGTTCACTGAGGCCAAGCCCAAGATCCCCCTTCTCCCTAGGTCGAGCCGATTGAGATTGAAGCTTGGGAACCCCGGTGTCTGTGTATAGGTCTCCAAGACCTTGGTGCCCATGCTTGGACCTGGGTCTATAAAGGTCGGCCTCAATGGACCATGGAACCTAATTTGTTTGTCTTGTCCCTAGTGCCCTCGCCTAAGACCTAATGCCCTTGCTTGGATCCCCTACATCAAAGCATAAGTTTGTCAAGACCGACTCCTAAGACATCGGATGCATGTGCCCATCAAGACTGCGCCCGAGTCCATTGAGGCTAAACCCCATACCCTAGTACCCATGTCTAGGTTCTCGAGCTTGAGACCCCAATATTAGTGCTCAAATCTCTAACCCCTGAGCTTGAGTTCATCAAAGTTGGGGCTTACTACCCTAGTGCCTGAGCCTAGTCATTGAGAAATGGGCATTAGCATTGACATCCCCAGGCTAGCCTTAATGGACTAGGGCTCGGTCCTTGACCCGAATCACTAGGGTCTTGTGCTTGATCTTTGTAGGCCTCTGCCCAAGTGCTAGGGATCCAATCATGGGCATTGGGTCCTTAGGCTTGGCCTTTGTGGACCCGATCATGTTAAAACACAAATTGTGAATGGAATAGTACATGTTGGCGACCTTGGTTTAAATTGGGGGTGAGCATGGTTCTAAGATAAAACCGGGAATTAGGTCAAGTTCCAAGTTTTATGATATGTAAGATAGGTTTTGGGTTGCAAAAATTGGGGAATCGATTTCGACAAGCATGTTCCAAGTTTAGAAACTAGTTTGAGCTTCCATTTATAGCAATAATTATAACCAAGAATTTTACCTTGTTAATGTTTTATATTGTACATGTAAATATGAATTGTGGTAATAGATTATAGTAGCAAATTGTGGGTATTAGAGGTATTGATTAACTATAATCATTCAAGTAAGAGTAGAGGTGAAACCCGAGTAGATCTTAGAACCTGTGATAAGGTATGTTTCTAGTTCCAAAGTATATATGGCAGTTTAGGTTCCAAAAATTTTGAAAACTTGTTCAGACGGATAGGTTCCCAATAAAACTGACTAATCCTAAAATTGCTTATCTCTAGTTTAAACTTAAATTTTTTTAATGATCCGAGATTTTACCATTAAGAAAATGTTCATTTACTTATTTAGATGAAATATAGGTCTTTGATGGTCCACTCACATGAAGTTCTAATCAAATATCACGTAATTTATGACTCAACGATTTTCATCTGATTTCATAATCCAAACTTTCAAACCCTATTACACACAATTATTGCAAGAAAATTGTTAGAAAAGTCATAAACTTATTATATTGGTATCAATTTAGCCATAAACTTTTTAATAATACTAATTTAGTCCTTTTGACTTGATACCATTTAGTCCTAAACCTTTTCATGGTACCAATTTAGTCATAAATCTTTTGAACTAGTATCAATTTAATCATAAACTTTTGACTTTATGCCAATTCAATCATTCTAGCTAATTTTGGCTAAGTATTAAATTGACACTAAATCAAAAGGTTCAAGACTAAATTGTCATTAGTTCAAAAGATTTAAAACTAAATCAACACTATTAAAAAGTTTAGGACTGAATTAACATCAAGTTAAAAGGTTTAAAACTAAATAAACATTAAGTAAAAAAGGTTTATCACTAAATTGATACCATTAAAAGATTTAAGACTAAATTGACACAAGTGTAATAAATTTAGAACTTTTATAATACTTTTCCCCACTTTTTGCCAAGTCTATCGTGGGACCATCTTAAGGGGCTCATGCCTTCCTTTTCTTTTCTCTTGCTGTTCTGTAATTTTTTTTTTTTGCCAACTATATATACACATTATTATTGCATTCAAGCTTCGCCACTTTGAAAGTTCCATCAAGCGAAATTCTTTTAAATATTACAAACTCACAATTCTTTCCCTAAAAGTACGCATGGCAAATCCGTCAGCGGTAGATTGTGCAGTGGAACGTTGCTTCTGATGTGATCAGAAGGTGCTGGAAACGTCAATCCCAAAATTGCAGCAGATGGGCAGGAAATGTAGAGCTCTAACTGGAAAAAACGTTAATCACAAGACTTGCAAGCTAATCTTGACAATGTTATGCTCCTGAGTTTTGATTGCCAGCACATAATATGATCATATTGCAAAAAAATTGAAGTACATCAACCAAAAAAGTATCAGCTAGAGTTTTCACAAAATCACCGATTACTGCAATCGGAGCATGCAGTAACATCAATATTAGCCAGAAAATGCATTGATTGGGTAATTTGGCCGTGCGAGTAGTATTTACTGGTGCTTAGACCCAGAATCCAAAAAGCTTACAATGGCTCAAAGGAGAATAACACCTAAAAAATCCCAAGAGGAGAAACATTGGTGTAATGAAGTCACAGTCTCACATGAAGCATATACGAAATTTACGCTAAATTTGAGATCATAATCAACTAGGCTTCCGAAGCATTATAAAACCTACTACTCCTCCAGTAAAGCAAAACTGAATCGTCAACAAAATGGTATTTACTCCCCTGTGGCTCATTCTTGCTCAAGCAGCATCCATGCATCACAAGATATTTTCACAAAATGAAAAGCTCTCTCCTTCAATGCTTTCTCTGAAAATAGGCCCAAAGAAAATGTCATGAGAGAGAGAGAGAGGGAGGATATTAGAAAAATAGTGTATACTCTCTCATTCCAAACGTTCTTTCAGACAAGAAAGAAAAAACAAGAAACAATGCAAGAGAGAGGGAATTACATGCTGTATGAATAACATGCTATATTTTGACAAATAAGAAAACGGAACGGGAAATGTCTGCACAGAAAAACACGACAAGTGACTGACAGGCATAATATCAATTTCCTCTCTGTCCTAAAAAGTCTTACGCACAAATTGGCTCAGTGGCGAAGGAAGTTGGTCATGGTGTGGGCAAACTAAAAATGAAAGCAAATACAAAAACAAGAGTACATTGTCAAGAGTACCTTGCGCTTTGTAAATTTTCTCATCCTGCTGCTACCACCACCAAAGCCAGACATCCTTTCACCACCACCATCCTCTAAAGGCAAGGTTTTGATTTCATCATAAAAGCTGTCAGTAAGGCCAAGCAACCTGGCAAGGACAGGAGAAGAAAGGTCAAAAACATTCAAAACATAAATATAATAACAAATTTAAATTGAATTCCACCACAGGATGTAGAAAAAATGGACGTAAGTCACAAAGAAAATATTTTAAAGTTCATTATAAGCTTACCCGTTTCTTGACTTCAACAAGTGCTTCTCCTTCTTTTTCTCCAACTTCGTAACCGGAGCTCGAGTGAAAAGCTCCTCTTCTCGCCTTGCACGCTCTTCCCATTTTGCCTTATATGTAGTAAGCTCCCTACTTTCGGTCCCAATAACTTCCCGAATCTGCATATATCATCATCAGCCACATCAAAATCAGAGGGTGACTAAATAAACAATCAAAGAATCCACTACTTTATGGGCTGATATTACACAACTAAATAATGTAATGATGCTTTCACATGGTATAAAAAGATACTCAATGCAAGTGGAATAGGTCAAATATAGCTCTATAAAATATCACAAAAAGAACGAGGGGAAAATATTGTGCAAAATAAAAAAGGAAGGTTAATTATAAGTACCCCCAAACCCAACCTATGGAGTATGTTTCAAACACTTCATCTTTAATATTTTCAAAGATATAACATTTCAAATAAATGAAAATACCAACCCCACCCAAAAGGCTTAAAAATACACTTCAATGATTAGTCTCACACATAAATTTAAAAATGACCCAGATAGGCTGAAAATGATAAAATATTGAAATGCCCTTTCAAATTCATTAGAAAAGAACTGTGCATTTTTTTACCCAGAATAAATTGATTTTGCAGACTAACTACTTATCGATTTTGCAATAGTTCAGAATCTCGATTTTTTCTTAGGTTGTGGGGAGGGACATAATCAACCAAAACTTTGTGTGATTTACAATGCAAAGTTCATCTATTAGCTGATTACTAAGTATCAAAAGATAGTAAATAAAGCTATTCAACAAAGTAAATGACATCTTAAATATGTTGGAGCTCTTCGACTTAAGTAGGTCCTTAAAAGGCTCAACGGAGAAAAACCCCAGGAGCAGGCCACTCATCCTTACTCTTGGAGAGTCTCCTGTATTTCCTGGTTGGTGGAGAGAAAAATATACAATACCAACGAAGGATGCGAGGCGTGCAGGCACCAATACTTTAAAACAAAGAATGCAGCTTGGCCGGGTACCCTCTCAGAGGGACTACCGTAGGCAACCCTCATAGGTGGAAACACCCCTGGAGCTGGAAAGGCCGGTGAAGTAGATCATGAACTTCTCTTTACTGTATGCCCATTACCCAGCAACAAGCCCCCAGTTCATGATCTACACATCAATCTTTATGTAAAGAATGCACATTCCTTTGTCTTATGGAATTTTCTTTTTCTAAGGGGATTAAAAGAATGTCCAAAATAATTGTGTGCCTATTTACAACACTTTGAAAGGTCATGCATGTATTTGCAAAAGATTTCAAAAAGAAATATCCGGCAAAAGAGAATTTCATCCTCCTGTATCACAATGAGGATGTGCTGCTCCACCAACCCAGGGAAAGCACAACTAAGGACAATAATCCATCACATCATTAGGGGATTCAGTCTTACCTCTTCAGGTTTCCCCTGCAAATCATCCATCAAGTCTCTCACATAGTCACTCTGCCTAGCTTGCCGTAGAGTCTCTTTCTCCTTTCTTAAAGCATTTCTTTCCTGCCTTGACATCTTGTCCTCCCCCATTGAAGCTGGGGCAAACTTGGGAGGTTTATAGACACCACCACCATCCTACACCATATGCCAGTTGATTTAGAAGTCGGATAGCATATTCTCTTCTTCAATTGAATTGCCAAATAATGAATAAAGCTGAGCTCAAGTAGAACCTTTGGGTTGAAAAACTCACCTCGGCAGTTGTTTCTGATTTTCTGACAAGCATGTCTGGGTTTGGACGATATTTCAACAAATCTTCAGTTCTTCGAGGAGCATCTGTTTCCTTTTCATTTAAGGCAGTGCTCTCTGCAGCACCTCTACCAATCGTTGTGAGTTTCTGAATTTGGTATTGGAGTTTCTTGTCAATGGGTCGAATCTGATTCAGCAAGAAGATATGGATTTGATAAGTACCATATGTTAGACAGTAGAAACCCAACTGATAAGCAATAGGGAATATGAACCTTTTCCAAAAATAATCTTATCTCTACAAGGCTCCGAACAACAGGATGACCGTCAATTGAAAGTCCTTTTGCCTTACGTAGCAAATAATACACGAGTGACTGGCAATAGCTTAAAAGAAGTAGGTGTTTTGCTTCAAGGTAGGTTATCCCTTCTTCTGTTGGAAATTGCCGTGCTTTTACCTGGCATATGGTACAACTCCAAATCAATTATAGCATCAAATCAAGGATATGTATTACTTGGGCACTCAAACTAAAGTTCCAAAGGAGAAGACATAATCATTGTGATGATGACCTGATGATAAATGTCATGTCCAAATTAAAGAACGGAGATAATAAAATGACACACACACACACACACAAAAAGAAAACTGATTAAGTGCTCCTTTTTCAACTACTTGTGCACTGAAAGATATATCATATGAAACAACCCAATTGGGCTACTAAATCTTGCCTACCTTTGCAGTTAAAGCTTGCACCTTAGCTTTCACAGTATCTAGCCCTTCTTTCATTTCCTTCAACACTGCAGCCAACTGAGGGGCTTCTCTGAATAACAATAAGAAATTCATCATCACAAATTGTTGCTAAACTTTGCAAAACCAGCAAACTATCTCAAATGGAAACACAAAAAGAAAAGAAAAGAAAAGAAGCAAAGACATAATCGCCCAAGCTAACTCTATAAACACGGATTCTCATCAAATTTTGCTTCAGACACCTCCTGGAGAGAAACAAAAGGCTACCCGAAACAAACTCACCTGTCCATGGTTTCTTTGTCGGGTGAACTGCTTGTCTCCTCCATAGTTCGTCCGCTAGTCTGGCTCGCAAAAAACCCAGTCCTGTCATGAGTTCCCAAAGAAGAAGAAAACACAAGCAAAAGCAAACGACATAAATCACCAAACCGAACACTCATCTTGATCAGACAAAAGAGGACACGGCTCCAGCACATATAGAAAAAAGATAACAGAGACCATGGCTAAAAGCAGAAGGAGAGAAACTGAAGCTCTCAGACGTAAACCCTCATAAACCCAGAACTTGGAAGGAGGGAGGGAGGGAGAGAGACGAACCGCCGGGAAGTTGCAGAAGCAACGGTGGGCGAGTGGGAGCAAAGAGAGGCGCCTCGGCTCTGGTCTGCGTCTTGATTTGCAGAAGATGGGAGCGCTTGGTTTGTTTGGGCCGCCTTCTTAAACAATAATAGGCCCAGCCCACTTTCTGCTATGAACATTGTCAAATATCATTTCTTGAAAAACATACTCAAATAATTATCAGCTACAGATATTTTTCTTCGGGTCCCAATATACATATATGTAATTATATGATTATATACTTGAAAAAAAATGAAAATAAACTCATCAAAGAAATTAATAAAAGATTACTACTAGGGAGTTTTCTTTATAAAAGTAAGTTAATACAATTGTATAATCCCGTTCTTTCTTAAGTTAAAGTTGAATACTGATTTTTTCAAGAAAGTACAAAAATGGAAGGGGCGTTAATTTTTCTGGGAGACATCCAAACAGCTAATTTGCCCAAAGAATCATAATTCAAAAGTCTTAAGGAACTGTCTTGAATTTTTTTAATGCTTTCGAACGATTCACATCAAAGTTCAACGAATAAATTTTTGGGCTGATTGAGAATAGCTAAAGCAAAGCAAAGTCAAAATTTAGCGATACATTTGAAAAAAATTAAATTGCAATATACCCTTTAAAAAATTTTGATAACCCAAATATAAAAACACTAAACTGAAAATATAAGTCTCTCTTATCCGCAAGCAATTTGTTTGTCTAAAATTTCCTGGGCAATGCTCAAATTTCAACTAAATCATTGAATAGACGAATATCATGACCAATTGCAGCATAAATAGTTTGTTTCTAGAACAAAGAAAGCAGCTGGAAACTATAAAAGCAATTATAACATCCGTCAAGCATTCATTAAATAAGATAATAAATAAGACTGTGCTGTCATGACATCGCATAAGCACGCTTCAATAAAAGTTCACCTTTAAAGCCGAAAACACTCATCATCCACATATTAAGAAAAAGAGAATGAGATCTATCAACAAACCATGTAGAAAAGTTATCTGAACCATGTTCCTTCAAACTCAAAATTCCATCATGTGGGAACAGAAAATCAAGAACTCATTCACTACGGCTTTGCAGAAGTATCATTAGATGCTGCAGTGTTTTTCTACTTTGCAAGACATGCTTCATAGATCTTCACCACAAGGTGTGAGTCCTTTTCAATGAGTTCCACATACTCTTGATGTTTTTTGAGTTTATCCATGCTGTCCGTGAAAAAGGACAAGGCGGCCTCAAGGAGAAGATGCACAAAGGCATACTTTATAATAGAGTTGTCCTAGTTTAATTCGTATACCAAGAACTTATTACGATAAGGTTTTAAGGTGCATCACCTTATACTTTTCAGCTAATACTAGAATATCACAAGCCATTTGCTCCATACTTCAGTTCCTAATTAATTCAATTCATCCATACTAGCTTTCATATCTTGTTGACACCTAAATTTTGATTAATCATTTATAATTTAATTTTAACCCCTAAACAAAAAAATTAGAATTAAATTGCCTAACATATAGTTTTAGGAGCATTTATTATTATTGCATTTATATTGAATATGTGGCAGATGAGATTCAATTGATGGTTTTGATATTTAATTTAACGAGTTGGATTAAGCTCACGGGAAAGAGGATTTGGTTAAACCCGTTAAAGAGTGACGAATTGAAGATAATAATATTTCCAAAAATATTCGCATTATTCTTTCAATATTCATGGAATGTGTCGGATAAAATATTAAAAAATAGTGCGCGTGAGATATAAAAGTTAAATAGATAACATACAAATTTATCATATTTCCTTAAATAACATAATCTTCTCATTTATAAAAAGGGGCCACACACTGAAAAATGAAAAACAAAATCACAAAAAAGAGAGAGATAGGAGAGAGTAAGAACAGAGAATGCAAGTTTCTTGTTGCGCCTTCAACGAGACCCACGCCATTGCTCCATCTGTCCATGAGGCCTTGTCAACAAGCTGCTGTCAACGCCGCGATCTGACGTGCCTAAGTCGTGTTGAGCCCCCTGACGTGTTGTCCTCTGCCTCGGCACACTGCTTCTTGGTCCTCGTCGAGCCTCTGTCTGCATTTGGCCTGAACATCTCTGCCATCACACCCTCGCCACCACGCCTTCTCAACCATGGACTAGCCTCCACGGTGCTTTCATCTTGAACGAATTAAGGCGATTCTTGGTGAGGTGGTGCCCACTAATTTTGTTAAGTCATTCTTGTTGACTTTGCCAAGCCACGCTAGCAAAGCATGACCCACCATTTGGATCTTGTTATTGCTTGTTAAGCGAAGCACTGCCTTTGATCAACGTGTCACTGTAAATCATCATCCGTGAGCCATTCACCTTGAAGCATCGTTGATTGCGATTCCCACAATCTATTACCATCTAAACTTGAAAAGAATAGACGAGCTAAGTAAAGTTTCTATCTAAATTAATTATTGAATATTTTATTTCATTGTTTGAAGTATTACATGCTTAATTGAATTCTCGATTGAGGTAAGCTTATCCAATGTTTATCGAGTAGCCTTTTAAATTGAGAATTATTTCCTAATTTCTTAACGTGCTATAATCGTCAATCCGATCTCACGCCCGAGATGCGATTCACGATTGCACGGAAAAATCATCAATCCGATCTCATGCTCGAGATATGATTCGCGATTTCATGAAAAATTAATCAATCCAATCTCATGCAAAATATACGATTCGTCAATTTATTTCCAAAACTAGACGAACATGGATAATATCTTGCTTGATTTATTGCCGCATTGTTCTTGATGCCTTTGCTTGAATTGATTTTGCTTATAAAAGAAAATCCAAAAAAATATAATTGAGTTAGATGTGATTCTTGTTAGAATATTTTCTTTTAGGATAGTTTGCATGTTTAAATATAGGTTATTTTTTTCAAATTTTGATTATAAAAAAAAAACATAAAAATTCTCATACTCATATCATGTAGAATTAGGTCATCTTTCGTGTGTCATTTAGTCATTGCATGTTTAGGGTCATTTGAATGCGTGACATACTAGGATAGTTGCATTAAATATTTTCTAGCATTAGATTAAGTTAAATAATTAATGTCGCATGACATATAATTTACATATTATGTTGCACGTTATTATAGTTAGATACTTTTGCATATCATGCACTTAGTTTTAGGCCTCATTAAATAATTTAAAATCTTAAAAAATAATTGAATGATTGCATGTTAATTAGAAATCATATCTAGGATTAGTGATGTGATTTTTAAGCTAACATTGTTGATACTTTTGTTGCTTTGAGGTATGTATCTCTTTCTTATGCTTGCAATTTATTTATCGCTTTGCTTTATTAATTGTTAAATAATGATTGTGTACTTGCATGATCACATTGCATATTAGGGACTAAATTAATTAAAATCAATACAAATTGCCTGCAGATCTTTTTTTTTTCAAATAAAAGAGAAAAGGTACTGAAAGGGCGTTAGAGGAATCTAATATAATCAAGTCCCCAATCCCATAGTTTCTAGTTCGTAGGAGTGAAGTAATTCTCCCGTTATTTTACTTAGGTTTCTAATTGACCCACCAAAAAATAGATTAGTGGTGACTCTAGGTAAAAATCATTTGCATATTAAAAACTTAAACCCTAGGTCGCGAGTTGATATGGGCTTGGGAGAGCCCTAAAAACCCTCCCTAAGTTTAGGCTTAGTAATTAAACCCTAGGTCGCGAATTGATATGGGCTTGGGAAAGCCCGAGCTGAGTGTAGACTTAATAATGTATTAGCCAAACCCTAGGTGGTGCATCCGAGGTGAGGTTGCAACAACTTGGCGACTCTCCCAAGCCCATACCAATTCGCGACTTAGGGTTTAAGTTTTTAGTATGCAAATGATTTTTAATTAAGAGTCGCTGCTAATCTATTTTTTATGGGTCTATTAGATACCCAAGTAAAGTAACGAGATAATTACTCACTCCCACGAACTAGAGACTATGAGATCATTGACTTGATTATGTTATATTTCTCAAACGCCCTTTTGGTACCTTTTATCTTTTATTAAAAAAATGATTTGCAAGTAGTTTGTATTGATTTTAATTTAGTCCTTAATATGCAAATGTGATCATGCAAGTGCGCAACCATTATCTAACAATCAATAAAGTAAAGCGATAAATAAATTGCAAGCATAATGAAGAGATATTTACCTCAAAGCAACGAAAGCATCTGCAATGTTAGCTTAAAATCACATTAATAATCATATATATTATTTCTAATTAACATGCTATTATTCAACTATTTTTTAAGGTTTTAAATTATTTAATGATGTCTAAAACAAACTAAGTGCAATGCATATGATGACGTGCAAAAGTATCTAACTATAATAATGTGCAACATACAACCTAATATGTAAATTATATGTCATGAGACATTAATTATTTAACTTAATTTAATGCTATCCTAGTTTGTCATGCATTCAAATGACCCTAAACATGCAATGACTAGATGACACACAAAAGATGACCTAATTCTACGTGACATGAGCATGAGAATTTTTATGTTTTATTTTTTATAATCAAAATTCGAAAAAAAACAACCTATATTTAAACATGCAAACTATCCTAAAAGAAAATATTCTAACAAGAATCACATCCAACTCAACTATATTTTTTTGGATTTTCATTTATAAGCAAAATCAATTCAAGCAAAGGCATCAAGAACAACATGGCAATAAATTAGGCAA
Organism: Angophora floribunda; assembly: GCA_014182895.1. Classification (NCBI taxonomy): domain Eukaryota; kingdom Viridiplantae; phylum Streptophyta; class Magnoliopsida; order Myrtales; family Myrtaceae; genus Angophora; species Angophora floribunda. The sequence goes on from CM024710.1 coordinate 17,386,833, forward strand.
GATATCATCCATGTTCATCTAGTTTTGGAAATAAATTGACGAATCGTATTTCGGGCATGAAATTGGATTGGTTAATTTTTCACGAAATCGTGAATCATATCTCGGGTTTAAGATCGGATTGACGATTTTTCCGTGCAATCGCGAATCGCATCTCGGGCGTGAGATCGGACTGACGATTATAGCACGTTAAGAAATTAGGAAATAATTCTTAATTTAAAAGGTTACTCGAGAAACATTGGATAATCTTACCTCAATTGGGAATTCAATTAAGCATGCAATATTTCAAATGAGGAAATAAAATATTCAATAATTAATTTAGATATGAACTTTACCTAACTTGTCTATTCTTTCCAAGTTTGGATGGTAATAGATTGCGAGAATCGCAATCAACGATGCTTCAAGGCGAATGGCTCATGGATGATGATTTATAGTGACATGTTGATCAAAGGCAGTACTTTGCTTAACAAGCAATAGCAAGATCCAGATGGTGGGTCATGCTTTGCTGGCGTGGCTTGGCAAAGTCAATAAGAATGACTTAACAAAATTAGTGGGCACCACCTCACCAAGAATCGCCTTAATTCGTTCAAGATGAAAGCACTGGGGAGGCTAGTCCGTGGTTGAGAAGGCATGGAGGCGAGGGTGTGATGGCAGAGATGTTTAGGCCAGATGCAGACAGAGGCTCGGCGAGGACCAAGAAGCAGTGTGTCGAGGCAGAGGACAACACGTCAGGGGGCTCAACACGACTTGGGCACGTCAGATCGCCGCGTTGACAGCAGCTTGTTGACAAGGCCTCGCGGACAGTGAGGGCACCAAGGATGGAGCAATGGTGTGGGTCTTGTCGAAGGCATGACGAGAAACTTGCATTCTCTCTTCTAACTCTATCCTATCTCTCTCTTTTTGGTGATTTTGTGTCTCCTTCTTCGGTGTGTGTGACCCCCTTTTATAGGTGAGAGGACTATATTATTTAAGGAAATGCGATAAATTTACATGTTGTCTATTTAGCTCTTGTATTCCAAATGCAAAAATTTTTCAATATTTCATCCAACACTTTCCCTAAATATTGAAAGAATAATGCAAATATTCTCAAGAATATTCACACATTCCAATTCGTCACTCTTTAACGGACCTAGCCAAATTCTCTTTCCCTGTGGACTTAGTCCAACTCATTAAATTAAAGCTTAGAACCATCAATTGAAGATATCTGCCACATGTCCAATACAAATGCAATAATAATAAATGCTCCTAAAACTATATGCTATGCAATTTAATTCTAATTTTTTTGTTTAGAGGTTAAAATTAATCCATAAATTTTTGTGCATTAAATTACGAATAATCAATCAAAATTTTGGTGTCAACGTATCTGGAGTTGTACGTGCAAACCATTTGTGTTTGCCGGACTCAATTGAATGCTAATCCTAAAAGTTTCATGTTGCTTGATTTGGAATAAGAACTTATAAGAAATCCTAGAACAGTTATTTAGAATGAAAAGAATTATGAGCAAGTCTCACCAGTTTTAGCATAAACTCTTGTGGGATTCGAATCCACCATAATAATTTCCGCTAGTAAATTAGTTAGAACCAAATATATGTACTGATTAGCAAAATCAGTTGTTGGCATTTCAAACAGACTCAAGAGATGAATTCACTTGCAATTGCATAGAATATTAATATAATTTAATGAGGGATAGAACCGATTCCAGATGGAGTTTGCCTTTTTCTCCATTCGAAACCCCTTTAAAAGGCAATACTCAGATGCTTTAATTTTCTTTTCTTAAAGTTTTAGCTGAATCTCAACGTAAACAAGTAAAAAAACTCGTTCACTAATAGCCTATTGGTAAAAGACCACATGAACACAGCACATCACACTGATACTCATTCATCTTCAATGTTACACCCACCCAACAGGCAGGACCTGTTCAACATCCAATGTTGGTCTTACAGAGTACAAAAGGGCATGTAAAACACATACCAGCTGTGACTGCAAAGATGAACTCTAGTAGAGTGAAAGAAGGATAAGAAAAAAACACGTGGAAGAAGGTCTTTGACAATATGCCAAAAGAAAATGCATTTGAATGATAAAGATAAAATTTCACTGTTAGCCCCTGAATATGCTAAGGTTTTCCAATCAAGTTCTTGAACTCTTGAATTTTTTTTTAATCAAATTCCTGAACTTGCATAACTTTTCTAATCAAGTCCCACCAACTCCAAACTCAGTTAATTGGAGCTAACATGTATGTCAAAGCGGACAAGAGTCTCACATGGGAAGTTCAATTTGCAGATTTTTCTTGATAAATCTCATTGCTAAAAGCCTGGTTGTAGCCTTCATCTTCAGGATGCTTGGAAAAATAAGGACCTAAACCCAAGATTCGCTAAAACGAACCCTGAAAATAGGTCAATACCTTCACAAACGTCCTTATGGAAGCGAGTATATGTGCACATGTAAACATGATAAACATTCCCCTATATGTAATTTGTACCTCAAGATATCCATAGCATAACTTTGTACAAAACTAGTAAAGCCTTGAAAAGGGCAACACATGGGCCCAATCACTGCAAACATATAAATTAAGAGCAACACACAGGTTGACTAAAATTTACTTCAAGTAACACATAGTCCCAGTGATACTAATATTTCCAGCACAGGCAACACAGAGGCTTGGAAATCAAAACATGCATATATACAAGGGGCGAAACATAGGCTTTAGTCTTACATACTAGCTGATGGTGGAAAAAGATCTCCCCACGTCCAACTTACAGTGCTTCTATTAACATGCAGTTCTAGTAAATCGGATGTGAAGCCGGAAGCACTTGATTATTAGTGTTGTGCAAGATCAAAGACTTCATTAGACAGATTAAATATTCAGGACATCGATAGGAAAGACGTGCTAGTCAAGAGCTAAAATTGAACTTTTACCACTGGCAGATATTCCAGACATTGCAAGAAACTGCATAGCATTAGAAAATCTGAAGTCTATTTCAAAATCTGGGAGAGGGTGACCAAAGACGATGGTAGTCAGGCAAGTATTCCCTCATTGTCTAATGGTTCAGGACATCTCTCTTTTAAAAGGGCAGCAAAAGATCGACTTCCCCTTGAGTAGGGTACTAAAAGGGAAGTTGATCATCAATTATCAATAATGCCTGGCATAAAACTGACATAAAACCAGGATTATTTGTACCGGTAACCATACGACAAAAAGTTTGTCCAAATTATATCTTGTAGCCTTAAACTAACGAGGGAAAGAGCCACAGGTATAATTGCAAACAAGTGTCCTTCCCTAGCAGCAGATCCCAGCTTGATTCTCACTATCAGATCCCTACCTCACTAGACAGACAGAAAAGTTTCACCTTCTACAGAATTACAGCCCACTGTTCACGGAAACTTCTATTGCACCAAAGAATTTTCTAACCGTTACGAGGTATACTGAATAAGAATGGAAATCTATCAGACACCAACCCGAGTGCAACTTCTTGACGCACGCCGTAACTGAATTGCGTGTCAAAGCGCCTCCCTTTTCTCTTCTGACGGAACCTATTCAAGGAAGCTGCCCTTTGTGGTAGACTGCACCGAGGCGGAATTTGTGGAGGGGTGGAGGCGGGAGAGGAGAACGATTTGAGGGTTTGCAAGTTATTCCTCCCCCCCTCAAAGTTCACTCAGTTTCCCCCAAACAAAAACACATTTTTAATTGTTCTGACAAAAAAATAAATAAATTTGTATTGCACTTGTAATATTATTTATATAACCCAAAAACGAAAAACAAGACAAGTTTGTATCCTGGACCTAGGCAGGTCCGTTACATAAAAAAAGAGAGGAAAGAACTCTCTTGCACAATATAATAAGTCGAGTTTTCCTCCGACCTTGGGCAGAGGGAACTTCTTGGTATCGCACTTCTGATTAGTGAATTACAATTTTATATTTATATTTAATTAATTTTACACATGGGTGATGTTTGCAATTTCTTTATATGAGGATGTATTTTGAGTGGTAGTATCACGTGATTTTACTAATTACTAGTCAAGTCTGATTAATTTAGTGACTTGATTGTATGAGATAAGGGTTTATCGTGGTGGGGTCATGTTAAGTGACATGCTAGTGTAAAAGCCATTAACCAATTGAGTGTTTTCATGGGTCGCTTAGCATATGGTGGTGCATGATATGTCCCGATAGCGAAAAGGACATGTTTAGTAAAATTGAGTCAACATGTCACTCTATCCGTAGCTCTATAGGCTTATTCCACGAGGGTCCATGAGCCTTTCTCACTAAATTTCACCAATGGTTTCTCTATTTTTCTGCAATAGCCTTGATCCATTTGCAGCGGTCCATTGCCGCATTCTAACTTCCTCTACTTTTTTGTTTTTTTTTGGGGTCAGAACTTCCTCCACCTCATTGCAAGTCTATCTCACTATTTCTCTCAATCTCCTTGTTGTTACTTGATGACGGTCGCCTTGGTGCCGCTCCACCGCCGACATCCAATGATTCCTCTTTCTTAATTCTTGATCTTTGACATCTCCGGCGTTGATCGCAGTTGCTCGGTCATGGATTTGATCGAAAATATTTTAACCTACGATTTTTATAATAACTATCATTTGCTGCCTTACCACTCACTAGAGCTCAAGCCGCCAAGGTTACCACTAGAGGAAGTTGGAGAGTTTGATGCAATCAAGGTTTCCTTTGTGATAAGTTATTAGGGATAATTAGCAATTCATATTCAATTTGAGAACCAGCCAAGATTGGCCTGACTTGTTCGATCAAGGACAACTCCTGAGAGAGCCAAGTAGGTTCATAGGGTACAAACTTGGGGACCAGCAAGGTTCAATCCGGTTCTTGATTCAGGCCTTGAACTCATAGGCTTTCCTAGGAACATTAATCCATTATGTGTTGATTTTAGTAGAAATGATTTCGAACCAGCTCTAAATTGATTGTCACGATTTTTCCTAATAAAAGAATTTTACTTTTTAATAACAAGTTACCTACTAAAGCCTAAACCTTAAAGTAAAAAAGGGTCACGCTTAAACACAGTATTGCAGCAAAAATAAAATACGAAAAACTTAGGGGGTTTGTTTGAGGTTCTATCACAAAACCAGTGAACTCATGTTTAGGGTGAACCGGTTCGGTTTTCAATATGATTTGGTCCATGCTCACCCTTACAAAGCCCTTCTTAGTGTTTGGGTCATTTTCCATCAAGTAGGCCAAGAGAATGGAATGTAATTCTCATGTGAAAAACACATGATATTTTGTGCCACTGTTAACATGTGTTAATGCACATTTCCTTTGGGGCGCAAGAGAAATGCCCATGGCAGCTTGTATAGAAAAATTATGGGAGGCTTGGTCAGTGATGTCTTAGTTGCAAAATCTAGGGACAGCTGCAAAACATCCCAAGTTGCTCGTTTGGACTAAAGACGTCCTTCCTAGTGTCATGGCTTGTAAACCTAGGGACGTCCGACTTGAACATCTAAGTTCCTATGATCTTCTCTAATCCCAGATTTGAAGTCTTCACATCTATTCACTCTCTCATCAAACTAGGAGTCTTAACTGAGTGCAAGAAAGGAGCCAAAAAGTCTTTCTACTCTTCCTCTCTTCTCTCTCCATTGTTTTCTTCAACCTTCAACCATCCTTCCCACTTTCTCTTATTGATTTTATTTGTATTTTATTGTTTTTTCTTATTTTTTCTTTTTTCCCAATTTAGAGTTGGAAGCTTTCTTCTTCCGATTTAGTTCTAAATCTGAGAGTTTGAACACTTCCTATTTAGTTCTAGATCCGAGAACTATCCTCTCCTGATCTAGAAGGTTATACTTCTTTTCATTCAAAATTGAATGGGAATACGAAAGAAGAGAAAGGGGAAGCTGGGCTTGGATCCGGATCCACAAGAGGTTGACTAACGTGCATGGCAAGGCTCAAATTCTCCATTATCTTAATTTGATGCCCGGAAGTCATAACAACTGGTGGTGGGGTCACCTTGCACCTCAAGTACATTTTTCTGCAGTGTATGACTTTGTGGCTCTCAAAACAAGCTTACAACCGAACAACATTAACTAAATTCAAGCCAGTTTTGACCAAAAACATCAGCATCATCTATAAATATGGGACTCCCACAGTGATCTTGAAGAAGCAAGAGAGAGTCAATCCTTTTGGCTGATTCAAGTACAGCTAAAACCAGCAAAAGACAAGGACAAGAGAGAGAAGGATCAGTCTTCTGAGATTTGATGATGGCTCTGAAATTCGACAAGAGGATCCACAGAGTCACCGCTCTCTGTGCCCTCTCAGGTCTACTTGTGGGTGGTCTTATCAGCTTTTGCTTAGATGGGTCTCGACAGATTATGGGGAAGAAAGAGGGTGAAGAATCCATGGCGCTTGCAGAGCACTTCGGTACGACCACTAAACATAATAATCAATTTAAAGAGATTATTGTGATCTTATCAATTTGGCCCTTGGGACTGTCATGGATTCATCGTATCGACCAGTCCCTGATGAAATTTGTCTGACAGCATTTAAAATCCCTTTTTGCAGGTATTTTGCTTGGAGTTGCTGGGAAGAGCACGAGTAATGGGCTCTTCACTTTGGGAATCAAGTATCTCCATTTCTTCATTGCAAAGTTGTTGCGGTTCAGATTTGTGTCACCTCTGCAACAAGAAACCTCGACGATGCCCCTCGTGTTCTGGGTCGCACTTAGCAGATCGATTTCTTCCATGTCTATGGACCACTGAAGAGATCAGAACTTCTAAGACATTTCTAAGGCCCTCGAAGCAGTCAATATGAAAAAGTCCACGGCTCTTGCCCATGGGAACAAGAAAATATGGATCGTGCCCAAAAAGGGAAGAAGAAAATAGAAACGTTTCAGCTCGCGTATTGTACGGTTCATGTATTATGATGTATTAATGCGTTTGCTTTTGACCTTGAGGCGTGAACAACATGATAGCTTCAAGATCACAGGAACCTTTTAAGGTGTATATCCACCTCGAGATGTTATTACCTGGTACTTTTAAATCTTTCAGGAGGAGAACGAAATGGAAATCACCCAGTCGAGGGACGCAAACTGAGAAACTTCAACATAAGGAGATCAGGCGATATATCTAAATTTGCTTCTCATTAAGAATATTGTTAAATGTTCAAGAACAAGCATGCACACTCAAAACAATAGCACCTATTGTGGTGCCAGACCAAGTCTGCTAATAATAACTTAATTGATCTGTCAAAGATGACAACAGCTCTATCCTTTAAAGAATCAAAAAGTAAGCTTCCATTGAATATCTAGTTCCTAATGATAATCTGCAATATTTCAGACACTTTCTTTAGATTGGTCAAACCCAACAATGCCACTGGAGTTCTCCATGTTAGCACAGCCAGAGGCCACTTCATCGACTCCAGAAATGTTACTTGTCTCCCTCAACAAAGCACTAGCATCTCCATGAGGGACAAGGAGCGTATCTTGAGTGCTGGGGTTGCCATGATTGCAATCGGAAGCTGGGCACTGCAAATTTTGAAAATTAGGAGCATTGACCTTAACAATGTCCACACAACTTTCGTATTCATTTCCATTTGTACTGAGCCCCAAGTCCCTTACCAATGATCCAGATGCACCACCTTCTGAGATTCCAGACGGACTAGTGTCGATGATCCAAGGATTCGAATTTCCCATATTCTGAATTTGATTATTGCCTAACTTATCCACAGAGAGCTTCCTTTTCAACGATTTCTTCTTGAAGCGCGCTTTCTTTGCCTTTGCAGGATTTCCGGCATCCTCAGCATTAGTAGTTGTCTCTGTCCCTCTCTTTTTGCATGGAACGACCGTCAGCTGAGAGTTGTTAGCCAGTTCCTCACATGATTTGGGTGTAATCGACTGTATGGCAAGAAGAGCCGTTCGAGCAGCTTTAATCTCTGCCTCTTTCTTGGTTTTTGCAGTGGCACCGATGTAACGAATTCCTCCAATCTCAACAGTGCATGAAAAGAGAGGCACTCTCCCGGCTGTCTCATCCTTTCGGCATTCATACAGGGGAATCGCATAATTCATCTTCTGTGCATATTCCTGAAGAAGGTTTTTGCATAACCCTGTTTCATGCTGCAAAAAAAAATCATTGTAACAAGTCCAACTCATATAGGCACATGGGTCACAACTAAAATGCAAAGAATGATCTGGCCCAAAAAAAAAAAAAAAAAAAAAAAAAAAAAAAAAAGATGCAAAGAAAACAGCTACAAGGGAAACAGAGATACAGAATCAATCTCGCAGTCACGGATGAAGGAAAGATAAAAGGATCAGAAACATCCCCAAGAGAGTTCACATCTGTACCGACATGGATTATATGTGATGTAAAAGGTTGGAGATGGATGAGAAAATTCTAACCAGACTAGATGTACTGACATCAATCTTGTTGATTGCCAAGGCCAATGCCAAAAACTAAAGAGAGAACCATGGAACTGAGGAGGAACTTGTTGTGAAATCTCATTACTATACGGCAGTACAGTAGACCATACATCATTCAACTACATCTTGGACTTGCAAAAATGAATATTGAATCTAAAGGAATGCAATTTGATTGCTTAACGAGGCCTAGCAGGATTAAGTCTCGTTCTCCTGCTAACCAAGATAATCATACAGCAACCGCAAACAATCAAATCTCATCTCCTCAACATCAAGTATGCACATATGCCGCAGAATTTTGTGCATGACACATAGAATACTATTGATATGATTAGAGTAGGCTGCATAATACTTTTATTGCTTAATGATTTCTTGCAGGAGCCTTAGCACACTTATAATTCAACTATTCAGCAATCATAATATTGAATTAGCTCCTCAATTCTAAACTATATACACTAAATCAGCAAAATTGTTGTTCCATTACAAAAATAAGGAAAACACCTACATTATGATGGGTATGCCATAAAATCTTTTTTTTAAATTTAATTTTATCTAGTAGTGCCTATTGAACTTACAACTGGTTGAGAGATGCTGTCACTGATTTCACCAGACTTTGCTAGCTCCAGCAGCGCAACTTCGGCAGCTGACTGCTCGGCTGCTTTCCGATTGAAGAACCCAGGTAAAGAATCATATCTAACATCATTAACAATCACTGTTGATCTGAATGAAGGTTCATGCGAAGGACCTTCTTTTATGGTCTCATAGACTGGAGTTGGCCGTCCCACTTTTTGTGCATACTCTTGCAACCGACTCTTGAAGACATAGCAATTTGAGACACCTGCATTTTATCCAATAACATATCATCAATGATTAAATGAAGTTGGAGATTTGGAAATATCAAACAGGCAATTAAAAGTGGAAGTGCTCACCATAGTGTACATGGGCACCAAAAGAGAAAGATAGAAAGAGAGAGAGAGAGAGAGAGAGAGAGAGAGAGAGAGAGTTCTGAGCACTGCACTAAACAGAGGGGGAAAAGATTGATCTCCATCTTTAGAACTTTAAATAAAACAAGCAAAGAAGGATTCCTTCTTTGAGGTTACCACTTCAAGAAAAAAGCATGCATAGAAATTTCAATGAAAGATCAGAACCAAAATATACTACACCCAGGGATGATATTAGTGGGCATTATTCATCCCAAACTTCTTAGGAGTCACTGATGTTCCACAAGAAAAAATCTTGTATTTCCTGGTTCATGAAGAATCTGGGGAGAAGATCAACAATTCTCAAGCCAGGGAAATCTCCTCTTATGAACTTTTGCACTTTGCGAAAAAGGGTATCGACCATAATTTCATCGTGATTATATTCTTCAGGAGTACCCAAAAAAGATTAATAATGCGATCATTCCACTCTATGAATGCCGAATTGACGAAGCACCAGAGAGATTAAATCCCCTTTCACGCACATTAATTAATCAACAGAAATCGTGACAGCAGTGCTCCACGAGAACAAAGATAGGAAGCGGCAACAGAACCCCTTGAACAGCAACGCTTTACATACTAGAGCACATAACATCTCACCCGTGCCAGAAATCCACTAGGGTTATTCAGCCAATAGTCATTCCTCGCAAAAAGAGGGAGGCTCGAGAAGGAAAGACTCCAACTTTGACATCAGACATGATGAGATTTTCAGAAAAAAGAAGAAATGGTCCATCTGGGTTCTTGCATATGATGCTAAATACCAAGCAAATGAAAGATAAAGAAACAGGGGACACTCTGGAATTATTCACAGAAAGACTCCAACGTCGGCAACATATCCATAGAGGGAGAGAGCGGGAGTAAAATCTGCACATACCCTTTTCAAGATACACACATACAGCATAAGAAATCAGACATGAACAAAACGTTTGATACCTGAGAAGCCTTCGTTCGCGGGCATCGTTTGTTCAAAAATGATGATGATCAAACGCGACAAACGGATGAGAAGAATTTCTGCTTTCTCGCGGACTCTGGGCACAGAACGAAAGCCAAGAGTAGACGAATCTCGCGCTCGGAACAGGGGATTCTTCTGCAACCAAATGCTGTGAGATTTCGATTCGAGAAAGGAAAAACGAGAAAACCCAAGAAAAAGGAAAGAAGAAGAGGCGAGATAAGGCCAGAACTTTGCACTCACTGACAGTCCTCGAATCTCCTCCGAAGGCTAAAACCCCAGGAAGGGTTTTTTTTCCCTTTATTTACCAACAAACCAATGCAGAAGTTTCTATGCAACTCATAACTATTCGAGATTTTTTTCTCTTTTTATGCCAGGGCCGTTGTAAATTGCCCCTAGTTGCAAATTTTGCAACTTGCCTTTGTATTTTTAGCATCCATCGCAAGATGTCTCGAGTCATCAACTCTTATCGGATTTCGCTTACAGCTGTGATCCCGTGACAACACGTGACTGATTATTGATGATAAATCCGTCATATAATTATATGTATAACTGGAAGGATAGATCATAAACACATTGTTGCTTACAGCTGTGATCACGTGACAACACGTGACTGATCATTAAGGGTAAATTTGTTATATAATTATATTTATAATTGGAATAAAAAAGTATTGTTGCTTATAGTTATAATCACGTGACAATACGTGACTGATTATTGATGATAAGTTCCTCATATAAGTATATGTATATCTAGAAGGATGGTTCATAAACATATTGTTATTTACAATTGTGATCACATGACAGTATGTTACTCATTATCAAAGATAAATTCATCACATAAGTATATATGTAACTGGAAGGATAGTTCATAAACATATTATTGCTTACCGCTTTGATCACGGGATTAACATTTAACTGATTATATAAGTATATGTATAACTGGAACATATTGTTATTTACAGCTATGATCATGTGACAGTATATGACTGATTATTAAGGATAAATTTGTTATATAAGTATATATATATAACTGGAAGAATAGTTTACAAAATATTGCATGTAAGAGTATGTGATTATAATACTCGAGAGAATTCAGCCGAATCCGGCAGCAAATGCTTGTGGACACACTGTTATGAAAGTAGTCTCTATATTATTCCTCACGTATCTAGATGATATAAGACCAATTTGCATTTCATAGATAATCACATGCATCCACGTGGTCCAAAATGTGACAACAACTTGGCTCCAACTTTCTGGGGCATAGCGCCACCTCAGAATGTACTCTAAAATTAGTAATATGCCCCTATAGAAATGGGAAGACCTGGCCTGCAAAAAAAAGTAATAATAAAGGAGGCTGAGCATTGTAGAATTCCCACCAGATGATGAGAAGCTAGTGAAGGAAGGAGATATGTATGAACTTCAGGAGTTGGTACATTATCAGATTACAGAAGGATTGAGGGCATTGAATTTGAAAAGAGAAAGAGGGGAAAGAGAAGAAGAGGATGTGGAAGGAAAAAACAAAAGTATGTTATTGAAGTGAGAGGAGAAGAGGTGGTAGAGTGAGGAAGCAGACAATTGAAGTAGTGATTGGGAAATCAATGGAAGTTCTAGGATATGAAACACATGTTTTTGCAGATGCCTCGAAGGCTGTGGTGGCTGGCCAGTCTCAGCCACCCAGGTGCCATGAGATCTTCACAAACGTTTGATGGAGACAAAATAAAGGCACTAAGATGTTTCTGATGGAGACAAAATATAAGAGGAGCAAGGTGGAAAGGTGGAGAACTGTGAGTGTGTAGCAGACAATTTATGTGAATCCTAAGGGAATCCCTAGGGTTTTGGCATTATGGTGGAGGAAGGGATCGATGTGGGGGTCCTGCAGTATCCAGAGAACTCCACTGATACTAGCGTGGAGTTATATTGATCCAGATGTTGAGAAGAAATGTATTCATTCTATGGTAAAAATTTGAGAAATTGACTGGAAGAATCCATGAGTCCTGGATGTGTATTGGAGATTCCAATGGAATTAAGGAGATGGGAGAGTAGCAAGGAGGGAGCTATAAGGCGGAAAAAAAACGTGGAGAATTTCAAGGACACGCTGTCTGCTGCCGATTTGATTGATGTTGGCTTTCATGGGCAAAAGTTCACATGGTGCAGTAACAGGGTAGGTGAAAATAGGGTAAGAGGTAGAATTGGCAGAGTCGTTGTAAATGCTGAGTGGGACATCTCAGTGGACTAGGACTCGCCATCATCCTGCCATGGGATCAGATAATATTAACTTTCAAATCCTATCACCTCCCATATTTCCTAATTAATGAGTAAAAAAAATATTCATTTAATGACTAATAAGAGGTGTAAAACGTACAGATAGCAATACGTTAAAATAAGAAATGTAACATGACGTAGCATTTCATTGAGGGATTACCGCAGGCAGTTCTTATAGATCAAAGATAGAAGAGAAGATTTAGGTTTCCGAGTATATGGACCACTTTTGAAGAGTATAGAAGTGATTAAAGAAATTTGGGATGTTTAGAGTATTTGTCTTGGAGAGGCAATTAAAGTTTGAACTCGGTTTGGCATGGGCCAGGGAGGCAGTGCATTGGCATCAACAAGCAAGGACCAACTGGACCAACTATGGGGACAGAAGTACAAACGTTTATCTCCAGATCATACTGCAGCGAAGAGCCAAAACAAGATTATGAAAATCAAAGATTGCAAGAGGTGGTGGCTTGAGAAGGAGGAAGATTTTCTTTGTGCCCTTCGAAACTATTATAAACTTCTCTTTTAAGTCTGGAGGAGGCGATATATTGCAGGATTTGGAAGGCCTGATTGAGTGGAAAGTACCTGAGCAAATGAATGAGGATCCTGAGAAAGACGTATAACCTAGGGAAGTTAAAAAAAAATGGATCTTTTACCAAAAACAAGGATGTGGTTGAGGTTGGGTAATTGATTACAATGGGCTGTCATCACCTTCTTCAACTCAGGTCAGCTTCCTGTATCTTTGAACCATACCTTGACTCTTTTATTTCCCAAATTTAAGCATCCCGAAGAATTTTTCTCAACTTCATCCGATCAGCATCTGCAATTTCTTGTACACGGTTCTGTATGAGATTCTTGTAAATAGACTCGAACCTTTCCTTGGTTCTCTCAATTCTCAAGATCAAAGTGGGGTTTTGATAGATTGGGTGATTTCTTGTGTCGAAACTATTTCTCATGCTCGTAAATGGAAAGATTGTTGGAAGTGCTTATTATCCTATCAAAGGAATTAGACAAGGCCACCGAGCCCAATAGTATCGAAGGAATTAAGCAAAGAGTCTTGTTACTTATCATATTAAAAATTCATAAAATTTTCTATAGGATATTTATTTATATCAGAAATAATTATGATATTACTGTTGATTATTTAAATTTTTCAAGATCACATGTATATCGTTCTTGATTATGCATATCTTGATTTGATTGCCTTAAATAGTCATTTCATAAAGTTTATAAACGGTTCGATATGTTCTTCATTACGTTATATTGGATATATACCGAAATTTCCACAACTCTTATCTTCCGTTTTATTATTTCTCAATTAGTTGTCTCGTCTATTTTCATAGGTGAATCTTTAATTTTTCTGTTGAAACTAATAAGGGTCGCTGTAAAAAGCTCAAAAAAGTGTTGGACAAACAAAATGTGATGAGCATTAAGTATGAGCTCGTCGTCCTATTAGAGTGCGATTAGAATAAATCCCGGTCGAATTTTTGGACGAAAATATTTGACAAAATAAGATACGGTGGACCTTTTCTAATTCCCTCTTAGACATTCGGGCCAAACGCGTCGAAAGGATAAAAGCTTGTGATGTTATACGGAATCAAGCCACAATCGAGAAGACCAACTTGTGTGTTTCTGTAGAAAAATTATATTGTAGAAATTGTGTGTTTCTCGAGCAAAATTATATTGTAGAAATTTTCAATTTGAAGAATCATATGACATTTTTAGGAGTTAAAATTGTAAGTTTCGAAGGGGTGTGATCATTTGATGTTAGAAGCAATTATCTAACGTGAGTCGCAAGATTTGAAAAGAATCGAATAGTAAAAGAAATTCTAAATAGGAAAGAAGTAATTTTGACTCGTGAGTACTTGAGAAGTCAGGATAGTAAAGTCAAATTTGTTGTATTTGATTTTAGAATAGGCTAGTTCCCATCCTAAAACTGGAAATTTGATCAAAAGGGTTGTTTCTCAATTTGTAAAATCGGAAATTGGCCCACCTAACCTTGAAACGGATTAATTGGTCTAGTTCGGTTTCTCTATGAGTTTAAGAATCGGCGTGACTTCTTTCTTTTTTTTCTTTGTTTTTTTATTTCCTATTCCTTAGAGGGAAAGGAACGTTGGAACCGGACAAGGGATTAGAAAGAGCACGTTTTTTAAAGTCTTGTAGGGAATCGAACACCCTTGCAAGAGTGCAAATGCGTATATGAATGTTGTTTTTCTTCTCTTCTCTAACCTTTTCACAATGAAAAGAAAAAGAAAAAGCTATCGGTCGAGTCCCAATGGTTCGATCTTCATTTGAAATTGGGAACTGGATCGATTAACGCCGAAACCAAATTTTAGGAATTGGGAATCGCTCGGAATCGATTGATTTGGTCCTAGAAGTCGATGTACTTTGAAAAGTTGGGGCGAAATTGTGAAAAAGTAAAGAGTTTAGGGTAAAACTGAGAAAACCGAAAATTAACAAAACAATAGAGATTCTCTGCGTTCACTTCCTTGCCTTCCGATAAAGAACAACCCGCCCGAGTGAGGCGTCTCTCCCGCTCCGTCATCGGCTGTTGAAAACCGAAACCCCCAATTTTTCTCTCTCTCTCTAGACACTGCGCTTCTGCTGAATAAAAATTCGATCTTTGGGGTCTCTTGCTGGTTCAATTTCTGGCCTCGCGAACGCTGATTCCGCCAGCTCCGCACCTGTACTACGATGCTCGTTCGCCATGAACGAAGGCGTCGTTGAATCGAAACCACCCCAGAAGAGGAAGGGCACCATAAGCGAAGAAGACATCTCCACTGTCTTGCAGAGGTTCGCCTTCCTCCCTTCCGCTCTCCCTCGGCCTCAAATTAAGTCGCTTTCGCGGCCCTTTTGAATTTCGTTTTTGTCCGCGGATGAGTTTGGGTGTGTATCATTTCTGGGTAGGAGCTTGTTTAGGGTGCTTCTGTTGATGCGAGGGTGGGTCTGCTCTTTGGGCAGGTATCCAGCGAACACGGTGTTGTGTGTGCTTCAAGAAGTGGCGCAGTTTCAGGGCGTGAAGGTAGATTGGAATGAGTTGGTGAAGAAGACGTCGACCAAGATAACTAATGCGAGGGAGTACCAGATGCTGTGGAGGCACTTGGCTTATCGAGGTTCGCTGCCGGAGAAATTGGAGGATGGGGGTGAGCCTCTGGTGAGTTTTGGTCTTCCTCTCTTTCTCGGCTTTGCAATTGGAGGAATGGGTGCGTTTCCCTTTTTGCTTGTGGGTGGATTAAAAGCTGTTGGACTGATTTGTTACATTTGTATCGCGATGTTCTTGTGCTATAATTGCTTTAATGACTAGGTAATGTTAAGTTAGGAACACCTGATTGTCAAGTAAAAATTTGTTGTGTATCTATGACTTTTAAATCAGTAGCATCATAAAAGCGCGGATTCTTTGCACGTGTCTACTAAGTGGTCGAGTGGAGGAATATGTACCTGCTAATATGCCATGATTAGATTTAACTTTATTTGTTGAAAACTGAGGGCATTAAATGATCATCCTATCTTATGCAACATCTGCAATTTGGAGAAAATTTCTAGAGTAGTGAAAGCGGTTCATTTGCCACCGAAGCGTACTCTCGATGTTGACATCTCAGAGTTAAAAGTACTGCCTTTGAAACCAGGATGATCAAACCCTTCTCGGAGAAGATTGTCTGTATATTTAAGTGTTTGTTTCCATGCACGGACATGAAGACAGGTGGTAATTTCTTCACGAAGAAGGTTTTCTAGATTTTGAAAGTCATTTGTTTGGGGACGATATGATGAACTGACATTGCTGGTCTTAGGTAGTGGCAGCGGTTAGCTAAGAATTCCTTACCATGGCTTGGCTCATCAAAGCAGCCCTAGCATTTTACATTTCTAGAAAGCTTGAGGATGGATTGAAGAATTGCGCTGTTCAAGGTTCTCAGAGTGAAAAATATGCCTTTCTAGCCGGACGGTCCTTATGCCTTTCTACAGAGTTTTGGGTTTTATCTTTTCTTTTGAGGGAAAGCGATATTATGCTGTCACCAGTGATTCCTTGAACTCGTGTGGCCTTCTAAAGCCCTAGGAAACTAGTAGATATAGATGATAGCATCTATTATACTATTATGTTACTTACAATTGGACATCTTCTCTAATGGCCTTCACTTCCACCGAACGTAAGCTTGAAATAAAGCAGTTGTTTCTTCATGAAGAAGCATGCTTGGATTTTGGAAACTGTTTCTTATATTATGTGATCTGAGGCTAAATTAACGTGGTCGGTCATTGGTGGTTCGGTTTGCTGAGAAAAAGTCTACTTTCTGCATGATGTGGAGTTTCTTTATTGCAGCTTTAACACTGTTGGGATCTTTGTCTATGCATGCGAAAGTTAAAGCTTTCACAAAAACCTGTTCACTTATGCCTTGCGTAAATGTATGGTTTCAGATGATGTGGGGTTTTTTTTTTTTTTTTTGACATTTTATGAATGGGGGCAGTAGTAATGCAACTGTGGACTCTTGTCCATGCTGCAGAAATAAAAACAAAAGAAGGGGATGGATTGTTTAACAAATTGATTGGATGCTGTATTTTTTTAGCTGGATATGGTAAATTGCTGTAAGGTTGCTTACAGATGTAAATTGACATTGTACAATTTGCATTAAATAAACCAGTATTCTTAGTATTCTGATGCTGATCAATGGAAAGGCAATGGTAATGATTCTCTTCGGCCATATTCTCTTGAATGTCACTGAGATACACTTGAGTAGATCATTATTCTACAGGTAAATACTATAAAGAACTCTGTAGTAAAGAACCTTCTATCTACTAGTTGTCAATTTGGTAATTTATCATTCATCTTTGTTTTCATGCAGTCAGAATTATAACTTTTTTTAGGACTGCTGTTTATATGCCTTTGGGTTGAGATTGTAAGCTTTCATGACTAATAGCAGAATCTATTCTTCATTTTTTGCATCTCCTCCTCCTCCTCCTCCTACTGGCGGCTTATTAAGTAGAGATTTGTCATTGTTTCAAGCACTTTGTGTTTCCTCCTTTTGTGTCATATAGGTTTAAAGGTCTGCCTATCTAGTGTACATGTATTCTATCTAACAAGTATCAAGTATGATCATGTTGTGCACTACATTTACTGAGATCTGGTTCTTTTCCGTGTGTTAGTAATGAGCATCTATTTTTCAGGATGATGACAGTGACCTAGAATATGAGCTGGAAGCATTTCCTGCAGTAAGCACTGAAGCTTCGACAGAGGCTGCAGCTTGTGTCAAGGTAGTCTTTTTTGCAATTTATGTTCGAGTTATTTATGTCACAGCTGCAAGAGGAACCTCAGTTAATAATTATTTTTGGGCAACTTATTGAGATACCCATCACAACATGCATATGGAATTGAAATTACTTTAGTTATTTGGAAATGGTATGCTATTTGATGGTAATACAGCTGAACTTTTCAACCTGCATAGGGTTGGAGCTATACAATTATCGGTATTTTGTAGGTGAGGGAAATGGGGGTTATTTGATGGCTCTCAGAGTGACGCTTGCTAGAAAATCCAACCCTTAGCCAATAGGTGGACAGAGATATCATGAATATGAGGCCCATATAAACCTCGCGGGCAAGCTACATTGGATATTTTAACACTGCCTCTAACTTGCAAATTAGACTTAGAACGGCACGTAGAATTGATAATTGGGAGACTTGTATACAAAATAAATTTTGGGCAAAAGCTGGGTTTGATACTATGTTGCAATGTCCAACTCAAAAGCTTAAACTAATAGGTGGAGGGAGACAACGTGAATATAAGGCTTGAAGACCCTATAGACAAGTGATATTGGATACTTTAAGAAATGCTAAAGCAATTGAACAGGATGAAACTTGTGACTCCTTAAATAGAGATTGCAGATATGATGTATCTATATGAATGGCCTCTTTTTCTGAGTTTGAAGATATGCTGTTTTGTATTCCAAATTTTGGTTACAATAGAAGGTGAGGTTGAGTCTTGAGGATGTGGTGTTTGTATAGCTATTTTTGCTTATGAATGATTCTCAATGATTTGTGATGGTCCACAAGTCACTGATGCCCTTGTTTACTTGATGGGAATGTAAAGCCCATGGTAGGCCGATTCTCCTTGAAAGTCTTTGCTCCAGCAAATATCATTATACGCATCATAAATTGTATTGTGTTAGACAAGCAGGGTCTTTTCTTTTGCAAGCTCTGTGGGCTGGATCATCATATTCCTGTTATGATGATGTCCAAATGAGCTTGTATCACTTTCTGAGAAATATTTCACTCAGTTCTATTTGATTCTTTCAGCTCATTTTCCAAAGCCTAGGCAGTAGGCACAGTAGCCTGCATGCTAGAGATTTTATTTATCTAAACAACATATAAGTCAACAGGCCAAATGAGTTGTCCGACAAGTGGCTTGGTTATCATGCAGATTCTGCTAGGAAGCTACTCTTAGAAGATTGATTTCATTAGACAGATGCATGTGCCCGATGCTCAACATCCTTTGTGAATTTTAGGTTTGAATCAGAACTTTGTTCTGGTTTTCTTTAAAAAGAGACTTTTCTTTCATGCAGGTTCTAATGGGTTCTGGTATAACGAGTGACCCCAGCCTCCAGAGTAACTCCACCGTTGAGGTCCCATTGACTATAAATATACCAAATGGTCAATCGTCTAGAGTTTCTGAAAGTTCCCAACTTCCATGTAATACACAGGGCATGAATATTACTGTACCGGTTTCTGTTCAGAAACAGCCTCTATCTGCAGTAACATCTACTGAAGGCTTGGATGCAAATGGATTAGTAGGCAATAACAATGCTTCTCGAAAGAAAAGAAAACCATGGTCTGAGGCAGAGGACTCAGAACTCATTGCTGCTGTAAAAAAATGCGGTGAAGGGAACTGGGCAAACATTTTAAAATCAGACTTTAAGGGAGATAGGACTGCTTCACAGCTTTCTCAGGTTTGAGTCTTCTCTCTCTCTCTCTCTCTCACATACATGCACACACGCATATTTTCTCCTCAGTAGATGTTTTGAGGTTTCATTGTAAAAGTAGAGTCACTAAGTGCAGTTTTCTTGGCTCATTTTCCTGGTTGATGAATAGCAGCCATAACCTGTTACAATGGTAGATTAGAAAAAGTCTATCTGATGAAAATTCTTGGTTTAGGATTCTGTCTTTTTTAAATCAAACGTTACCCTTACATGGTTAGGTTACACTGGTTTAGTAAGTTGTCTTTGCTTTGTGCTTGCTGTTTATCATGCAATTTCCTTTTCATGTGCAGAGATGGGCCATTATACGGAAAAAGCATGGAAACTTGAATGTGGGAATTGCGAATTCAATGGGGCCACAGCTTTCCGAGGCACAACTGGCTGCTCGTCATGCAATGTCTCTAGCCCTCGATATGCCTGTGAAAAATTTAAGAACAGGTTTTCTCTATCTGCCTGCAATGAATTTATTCCTAACTGATTTGCAGAATGATGGTTCAATGATTATTAATTGATTGGTTGACTTTCATGCACTTTGGTGCATCCCTCTTGATTTACTTACTGCCTCATGATTCATTCTGTCTCACTATATCACAACTCTCTCTTAGCATGACTAATCTTTAGAATCTGGTGAAGTGAATCTTGTAGTAGATTTACTTGTTGGGAAGAGGCATGGTGGTTGTTGTATGAATCTTAGAACTATTATGCTCCTAAAAAATAATGTAATTTGTTAGCAGTATATCTAGACTTCTCTGCCTGTGCCAAACAATTTTGAGCTGTCTGGCTTTGACTTTTCTACATCAATTTCAGTAGTTTGTTTT
The DNA here is from genome assembly GCA_014182895.1 of Angophora floribunda. Lineage (NCBI taxonomy): Eukaryota > Viridiplantae > Streptophyta > Magnoliopsida > Myrtales > Myrtaceae > Angophora > Angophora floribunda. The sequence continues at coordinate 17,407,143 of CM024710.1, forward strand.
GTTTCTATAAATCTGCAGATTGAACATGCTTTTTGTTTTTTCCCTTGAGCAGGAACAACACCAAATGATACCTTTGGTAACTCTACACAGCCTGCTGCCCCTGCTGAATCTCCTTTCCCGGGGAACATTGCTGGGCTGGCCCACCATCAACCTCAGCAAATTTCACAGCAAAGATCTTCTCCGGTGCAATCTTTAAGTATCGCACCAAAGTCTAGGATTCCCCCGAAAAAAGCTTCACCAAAAGCTGATATGAGTCCTGATTCTATGGGAATAAAAGCTGCAGCAGTTGCTGCAGGGGCTCGCATTGCAACCCCTTCAGATGCCGCTTCGCTTCTGAAGGCTGCTCAGGCAAAAAACGCTGTGCACATAATTCCTTCCGGTTCTTTAATTAAACCTTCTTCTATTCCTGGAGGCAGTGCCACCCAATCCAGGCCCCTTCCTGGTGTAAACTTTAGAAGTACTGGGGTTGCTGTTACATCTGGCCATGCAGGCTCTGCTACTGAGAAAGAATCGACTTCTGCAACTGCCAACGTTCCATCTGCTCCTGCTAAAGCACCAGTTATCTCCTTACAGAAGAGTAATATATCCTCAGGTGTGGTCACTGAGCTTCCATTGAATCAAGAAGCCAAAAATGAAGAGAAGACGGTTGGTTCTGTACCGAACAATGTGACAAAGGAGCCAACCAAAGAAGATGGAACTTGTGGTTTGGACGATGCTGCAAAGCAGGTTACTGAAGATGACATGGTTCTGGTAAAACCAGAAATAGAGCGAGGAAATGAAACACCAGTTGAGAAGTCTAATGCGGTGGCAAATGCACCAGCGGCTGTAAGTGATCAAGTGTCGAATGCACAAGCAGCTTTAAGTGATCAAAGTGCTGTGGTGAGCACACGGGCTGAGGGTGGAAATGAAAATCGCAATAAGAACTGTGAGAATGGAAGTTTGCAGGTCGATGCACCAGGCTTGGTATCCATTGAGCAAAGTGAAAAAGTAGACGGCACAAGTTAGTTTGGATGGATTTAGATGATCTACTAGATTAGAGATTGTTATGCAGGTTGAAACAAAGAAATTTTTACATAACCTTTTGCTTCCAACTTATTATTTTAAACTTCCAGCATTTGGTGCTCGCCGAGCTTTGTAATATTTCTCAGAATATAGCAATGAAAAAGCAAATGATAGTTGTCCATCAGTGTTGTCTTGTCTATCTGTCTATTAGTCTATTTTTCTATCCATGGATGGATAGATCGATAATCTATAAGCGAAGCGGTGCTCCGGACAAGAGCTTACCGTACGAGGTTGAAATTTGGTTACGGACCGCTTTTTGTATCATTTTATCATTGAAAAGATAATGCATCAGCGGGCTTCATTTCTTTAAAAAACAGAACTAATCCACCAATTTTCCATACGCATCAGACTTTTTAGCAAGTTCTCCATGGAGATAACTCACGACTGCATGTGTATGCTTTGGTCTTCTTCATTTTCCGATTACGTGTGTTTGTTTCTTAAATTTGCGCATGATTCATGCAAGAATAAGATCACAGAATTACTGGCCCTCTAATCTCGTCAACACTAGGCTTGAATATATTTTCTTTCCAGTGGAAAGATTAGCAGAAGCTGCCTAGTTTTACTCCCAGAATTGTGCTTTCTAGTTGTGAGAAGACGAACACTTCGGGTTCATCCTGTGACGTGTCTGCAAGATATCAGTAACTTGCATCAGCAGAAATTTAACCCGCGGCACATTCATTCTGCACAAATATTCTATACTATCACGACCCAACATCAAGAAGTCGGAGAACAGATCATGTACATGTACAATGCAAACGAGTATGAAGACTCAAGGAATCAAAGCTAAGTAGGCAATGCACCGCCTCCGAGGTCGCTGTCCGTCTTCTGCATTGCAGAATTCACACACGCAAAGATCGATGGCTGCTTCTGCTTCTTCAGCTTAACCCCGAACAAGAAGGACCTCAAGGGTATTCTCGACCTGTGGGAGGGATTGCTTTTTGATGACGAAATTCCGAGATACTCGTCTAGCCTTGTGATGGTTGTCTCAATCTCAGCCTTCAGCTTCTTTACCCGGTCCAGACCGGCATTCAGTTCGTTGGCGACCTTGTTGTTCTCTTGCTTCATGTTCAGGACCTCGCCCTGGAACTTCGCAGCCTGATACTCACTCAGAGAGGGATCTCTAGCAGCCGAGCCCGGGTCAGAAACTCTCGTTATCTCATCCTGTAGCCGGCACAAGGCAGAACATCGACTCTCCAATTCATCCTTCAATAGCACGTTCTGTTCCAGCCACAACTTGAGTTCGGTCTGTATCTCTCTCAGGTGTCTGTATATCGGCCGAGCTTCGGACTTCAAAGACTGTTGCTTAATGTTTGAATCTTGTTTCTTGTCGTCAAACAACTTTGATAACTCAACTTGTAGATCGCAGAAACTTGTTTGGCAAGTCTGCACCTGATGGATCGACGTGCTGAATCTCAACCAGAATTCAATGTTTTCCTCTAGGAGCCCGTCAATCTCCACTCGAACTTCTCCTCCATGGTAGTAACTGCTGGAGCTCTACTTGATCTGGTTTCTACCTCTCTAAAAGAAGGATTCTTCATGAAACCTTGGAAATTATGTTGAAGCAGCAATTTGTAGAGCGGCTGCTTTTTCTTCGGCAGGGACAATGGGCTCGACTCTTGAGAGCTGGATCCAACCGGGATGCCTTCTTGGGGATTTTCTTGACTCGAAGCCTTATCTTCTGATGCAGCAACGTCTTCAGCACCATCCGGCTTCCCATTTGGCGTGCCTAACTTTTTACGAAGAGCCGTGATCTCCTCGTCCTTTGAAGCGTTCTCATTTCGTAATTCTCTGATCTGCATCGCCAATTCAAAGAGGCCATCCCTGTTATCCTTCTCCACTTCGCTCAGCTTCTTCCTCACGTCCTTGTAACTCCTGAGAACCGAAGTGTACTCCCCTAGTAAAAACTTCTCTCTGTCCTCTACGCCAGTCAAGAACATCTGCCTCCAGTCGTGATGATCTTCGCCACCATCCTGCGAGTCCTGAGTCTCAGTAAACAGATCCTGGTGTTCTTCCTTCTCGTGCTGCACCGATTCTTGGGGTCTCTCAGACATGACATCGAACTCGCTACCTGGGCCAGAGCCCACATACATCTCTTCCTCCGCAGCTTTGATGGGATCATGGAGAGTAGGAACACTGTCCTTAATCTCCTCTCGCTTAGCCTCCGCCTCTCTTTTGTCATCAGAGACCTGCTGCCCTTTGTTCTCTTCATTCTCCTTTCCTTGTTTAGCGTTCATACTAGCGGTTCCCATTTCATGGAATAACGTTCCACCATTCTCATCCTCCTCATCCGGCTTCACATTCTGCAACTTCTCCGAGAGATGGTCGAGGTTCGAGCTTGCTTCTGTAAAATCAGAGATGAGGTTCTGGTTTTGGTCCTTGACATCCTGCTTCAGGGTCTTGATCCGGCGCATTTCCTTCTCCAACTCTTTAATCCTGTTGTTCATATTGTCCGACCCTTCCATCAGAGTTTCCTTTTCATCTTCGAGGGTCCGTATGTGCGTGTGCAGGCCATCCGTCTCCAACTTCAATCTCTTCACAAGAGCGGTCTGGGAAGAAACCGCGGTTTCCAAATTGATAACTTTGTCGACCAGTTCATCAACTCTCTCTGCTAATTCCGACATAGTGAGTGCAGCTTTCGAATCAGAATCGAGAACAACCTTCATCTTCTGACCATCCAAGCTCGACTCTTCATCTTGTTGGACTGAGCTCCTCAATTTTGGACTGGTGCTGCCCGAATTTTCTTCCTCCACATCGTCCTTAGCGGTTCTCTCTTCAGAAAGAAATTCACCTTTGAGAGATTTGAGCTTTTCGTACACTTTCCTGATTCTTTCCTGTTCCTCTCTCGCCTCTTCGGCTGACTGTTCCTGTTGCTCCTGCATTTTGGACAGGGCCTCCTTGCAAGACTTCAAAGCCATCGTGGCCATTAGAGTCCGACCCTCGTTGTCCTCAATGATGCTACCGATTCCGAATTCATCCTGCAGGCTGCATACTTTGCCTTGCATTTCCATTACCTGGTTTTCTATTTCCCAGTATCTCTCGCGCCCACGCTCGAACGAGCTCTTCACGAACTCCTTCTCGGTCTGCAGTGCCAAGATTCCTTTCTGCAGCTTGTCGATCTCCTCTAGAGCCTCGCCTTTGGTCAAACCGGAAGCAGGAGCTATGGAAGTCTTGACGCCGCTCAAGTTTTTCTTCAGCTTTGCTTTCCTTGAGCTCGACATCGGGCTGCTGAACTCTTTCGCAGGGAGCTTCGGCACTTTAGGAATGCGCCGTTTGGCGGCATCGGGAAGGTCACTGCTGGATGGCTTCTCAGAGGAGCTGCCTGAGAAGCTTTGCTCGTCATCGTCATCATCGACATCGAACTGGACTTCATCAGGAAAGGCTGCGGCTATTTTGCGGTTGGCGCTCTGGAGATCTCTGGATAAGAGGTCATATCTCTCGGCTAGAGCTCGGTATGCCCGGTAGGTATCTTCCACTAAGCCCTTGAGCTCTGGCCTCAGCTTGTAATACATTTCAGCTCGCTTTGCAAAGGAGTCGCCTTCACCATCAATAATCTTCAGTGTGCTCTGGACCTTGTCTTCAATATCTGCAGTTGAACCTCGGCATATCAGTACTTCTGGATTTTCTCTACATATAGATACACAGACTCGACCATGTTGCAACCATAAGATTCACAACTACGACGTATGTTAGATTGGCGCTCTTTGATTCATTCGGTACTAAACTTCCATATACGTTATCAGACTACATCCAAATCTTATTTAGCAAAACCTGTAACATTAGCCCATAAAGATAATTCATTTTGTAAACTTTGTTCATGATGTACTTCAACTGTTTTTTTTTGCAAATCTAACATATATGCATGCAGAAAAAAGCACAACAGTGAAAGAAACCAAGCAATATACAGTTCCTTTGTCTGCAGAAATGTTGAATTAGTTTTTGAAATGACTCTTTTTTTTTCACGAACATGCACATCGTGCATGACACGAAGGCTAGGATTACACAAATGTCTGCAGGTTTCATGCCAATTTCAATTCGAGACTAGTTTGGGTTTTATGAACCGTAATCTCGGTCTCTGCCGTTGATGTAATGTCATTTGAGATGTAAAAGATCTCTCTTGCCCCGTCTATGAAGATTCTATGTACCGATCAAAAGATTCAAAACCTGTGGTATGAGCGGATTAAAATCTCTATTCCATTAGCCAAATCGCAAAATAGCTCTTCCATGCAATCCCTTCATCTATTCGAATCCTATCGTAACACTGTTTATTCCCGCTCTATCTCAGTCTGCATCTGAAAACCCGGAACTGTGGAACAGGCCTCGGCTCCATCCTAGAAATCCATCATCTGAATTGTACTCCCTCCTCTCTGAACCACCACATTCATTCACTATTGTTTTTCTTCCACATAAACCAAAAGATCTACAAAGCTATGATTGCCACAAAACACAAGTTTTGAAAAGATAAGCAAAATGAAGGAGGAGGAATTGGACTGGTAAGCATCACCTTGGAGGCTCTGCTCAAGCCATTTGGATTGCTTGGTCCTGATGTGGCTTGCCCACCACCATGAATATGCATTGCTTGCTGCTCTCTGCAACATCCTCTCCCTATCCTCTCCTCTATCAAGGCATAAAATTTGGAAAAAAAGAAGGAATTAAGCAGAGCGAGATTGAAGTGCAAAGCCTAAGCGATTACAGGGAAGCCAGGAAGATGATGGACAGAAACAGGTCTCATGCAAAAGGGAGAGAGGGCAATGGAATGATGCATCCCTGTCCCATCCAGCATTGCCTAAACATGGAGCGGAGGATCAGCATTAACTTGTCAAATCCTTTGACATCCTCTTCTTATTTATTTATATACCCAGAAGGGTCAAAGGGCCAAAAAAGAAAAGGACACGAAAAAGAAAATGCCAATGCCCACGTTGCCATTTTTGGATAGAGGATGGAGGAAACAGTAAGACAGACAGAAAAAAATGGGTGAAGTTCTTAATTTAGACATTTGCTCGCCAAAACACTTCTGGATTTTTTTACCTTGACGTCTATCCTTGTCAACTTCAGGATTTTTATTGGAAAAAGATTTTATCTTGTCATTCGAGAATAATCTTGAACAAAAATAGATCACAAGTATCCTTACCCCACTTATTTATTTTAACAAAACTAGACCCCGTATACAGTATACGAACTGATTGTCGAATCATACATTTTAATCGAAAGAATATCTTGACCCACATCATGACCAGCATGACGAATTTGATATTGGCACTCTACTGTGAGATCGACTTTTAGCGAAAATTGGTGATCACGTTGTCAAAAGGACTTGGTCTTTTAATGGATTACATATTATTACATATTGGGAAGTAGAGAAAACAGTTCTCAATGGTGAAATGGGAAAAAGAAAAAAGAAGGAGAAAAGAAAAGGGGGAAAAAAGAGAGAGGTCTTGTCCTGACAAACAAAGCAATAAGCGCCAACTTTCGATGCTATAATTAGAATTGCCAAACATAGAGTTTAAAATTTTAGATCAACTTGGCAAAATATTCCGTAGCTATAATTGGACCAGAGAGATCAACAGCAATATGTACTGACAAATGGATATTCTGATGCCTCGTCTTAATCTAATGTAACATGCTAAAAATAGAACTTAAAGTTCTAGAATAACTTAACAAATCAACTTCTATACTCATGCGTAAATAGGTTGCCTTCATTTATTAATGGTGTTTTTGATTCGACATTTTTTCAACTTGAGATATATATATTCACTTCATAATGTTTATATTACTTTGTGATAAGATGAATTGCTTAGATTATTATTGATTTCGCTAATAAAAACATAGACAACCATAAAATCTATAAGAAACAATACCCAGAAGTCATTAGGTCCAATAACAAAATCCGCATTAAAGCATAAAAGATTAGAATTAAATTCAAGCCAATCTACTAGAAGCACAAAAAGTTGTTCAAAACCGTCCTAAAATTCACATGCATGTCTACTGATAAATTCAAAAGTAAATTCAATGTCGAGATTACTTTCAACAATGATCTTTCTAATTAAAAGAAGAACACATTCGTGTTAACCTAATATGAAAGAAAATGAACTTCGATATTTATTGAAATGAACTTTGCTAATGATAAGCAAGCCTACTTAGTGTGGATAAATCTCAGGCCTACGAAAAAAAATGATCTAGTAAGATGCAAGCTTAAGCTTGGGTGCGGGATCCAAATAGAAGTTATTTATACTTGGTAGTGTGGGGATTCAAACTTATATCATGTACTTAATCTACACACGGAAATCAAATTCTTAACTGCTAAACCAACCTATGATGTTAGTATAATAAACTTTAAAGTTAAATTGGGACAACTTTCAATAATTCATGTAATATAGAAACCATTACATTAAGATAAATGAATTTACTTACTACATAATTATTGATTATTCAAGGTGTTCATTATAAACATTCATACATGTGTAAGATTTTGGCCAGCATTTTATTCGTGAGGAGTAATGTTTTAATTTTTACGACCGTGGACTTTGACATTATAATATACTCAAAAACATAGATATTTCAAGAATTTATGAGACACACTAATTTATTGCACAAGACACGACCATAATTCGTCTTTCCTATTGAACCACTTCCTGAGAAAATAAAATTAAGTTTATACATTATCTTAATCTATGATTATTGAATGATGATCTCTTTCTCATCAAATTATAGATAAAACTGGCGGTATTCGCTGCACTTATCTCGATTCATTTTCCTATGCAAAGCACGGTGTTCGGCACTAGTAATTTGACATTTCTTTAATATTTAATATCGGATAAGGAATGTCATAGAAAACGTGATTCTCTCCATAGTTGCTAAGCTCCATTTGTTTCACAAATAATAGATAATTTGTAAAATATAATCTTACAAATGACCACTTACATCACTTGAAATACTTAGTCAATACAAATATTTTCATTATTGACAACAATTTACGTCTAAACATTTTAGTATATTATGAAAATATATTTCATTTATTCATTTTTGTAAGCGATGCGAGCAATCATTTTTAAAAGGTTTAAATAATTTATTTTTCACGAAATAGATGAAGGCTTAAAAAAAACTAGTCATGAGTTTGGGGCCTAAATTAATTGTAGCTAGTTGTGGCCTGCTGAATGGTGCTCGTTCCTTGCTGATTTCCACATACACTGGGATCCCCGGACTTATCTCCACTAAATTTTTTCTTTCATTCTCCCCCGTTGCCATTGTTCACCACCACCTTCGCCGCCTTGCTCGCGGTGGTCCTCTGAGCTCAGTGGTCGAGTTTGAAGCCGTCAACATCGTCCAAGACGACCATTCAATACCTTGAATTTGAGGTTGTCGATGTCATCGATGGCTCGCACGCCGCTAGATCCGAGGATAGAGTAGAGGGAGATGGAGGCCTGCTTGTAGAGGCGATTCCGGTGGCGAGTGGTGGATGGTGGTGGTTTTGAAGCCGCCGCCATGGTCGTGCGCGGTGGACGGTGGACGTGGTGAGCACGAGTTGTAATCTCGTGTGCAAATCCATCTTCATTTCCACAATTCAGCAATTAAAATTGAGCCGACAGCCAATTTTTGCGCATAAGTTTATGAATGAACACCATACTAAATTACAAAACAAAACAAACATATGTACGACAACATTTTAATCAGGTCGTGCTTGGGAGTTCAGTATTGAATATTGGTATCATATATGTTGACCAATAAAAGCATTTAATGTATTTATCGCTTTAATATGATAATATAGAAGGAAATTAAGATAACATGATCTATTGAGGCGGAAAAATTATCCAATTAGTTCTAAGTATATACGGATATTAATTCTGTCATAAACTTTTCAATTTTATTAAATCTAGTATCAAAATTTTACGTGAATTTCAAATGTAATCTTCCGGCTAATTTTTGCCGAAAATCATTGGCTTGATAGCGCGCCACATAAAACGACTATCGATGACTGACTAGATCAATGATCTTCTAACAATATATCTTGAAAGAACTACACCACCCACTCGGTGGCGGCCATTTGTGGTCATGCGTTTCCTCTCGCATGGTCGAGAATTCGAATCAGAACCGTCATAGAGTGATTTAACTGGTTTCGTGTGTGGTGGGCATAAGACGTGTGGCCCCTGGGTTTCTTTCCTATTGTCGGCGGAGTGCGGGGTTCCCTGCGTCATAAAAAAAAAAAAAAGAACTACATTGAAATTGGGTTCAAAACTATAAGATTAAATGAGTAAAACTGAAAAATTTATAACTGGATTGGCATCCGTACAATAAGTTTAGGGTTGATTAAATAATTTTCTAAGGTCAAGGTCGAGTCGACCAACTTCGATTCAATTTGATCACCCGTTCCAATTGCTAAAGGACTCGAGCCTAATTGGATCGTGCGATTCAAATGAAGACTTGGGCCCATCACTCTGCTAATTATGCAAAGTCAAAAGTGGGCTTTTCATGTGCCAAGAAACAGAGGAGCCCCTGCTGTTGCAGAGTCAGTGGGCCGACGGTGTATGGTTTGGGGTGATGATGGGTTTTGCACATTCATAGTCACTGGCATGGGAAAAGCTCGCCGGCGAGCATGCACCGTCGGATGAGGCGAGAGCCGCTAAGGGCGGATGTGCGGCCAGGCTCGCTGCGCGCTCGGAGCATGCAAGTATGTCTCGACGGGACATCAGTTCTGTCGGTAGGCAGGTTGGTACAAATCACGAAAGGCGGCACTCCAAGCAAAGAAGACAAAAGCAAGTTGGTGTGAGATAAAGGTGGCTTCTTTTCTTTTAATGTTGTTGTTGGTGGTGGTGTTGGATGTCCAACTTGTGATGGTGGGTTCATTGAAGCTGCTTTTTGGGAGCAAAGGTCAGGAATCGAAACGGTGGAGTCACGATTGAATTCGGTATGGATGTCGATCATTATTGACTATCAAATGCATTGATTTTCACGGCAAAAGATAAATAAAACAATATAACAAGCAGGTCAATATACTTCGAATATCAAGAAAAGAGCAGTAAATTTCACCCGTTTCAGCATCCCATAAGTTACATCCTACAAAGCCGTGGTCGTGGTGCTTTACCCATTGTTGATATTGTCATCAAACTTCATCATCAAGAATCTTGGCAAATTTTCAATGTATCTTCTGAAACGGCGCACGGTTCTGTTTGCGAAGTGACGAGACTTTCGCCAACTTTCCACGAAGCTCGTCCGGAATGCGACTGAAACTGACCGGGTTCTTCTCCCCCGGAGGGGTGATGTAGCAGCAGCAGCAGGTAAAAATCAGACTTGAATTTGGCAGACGGATCGAATAAAAGATCCACTTTCCAGGAAACTCATGTCCGTAGACTCGGTAAAGACGCCCGCGTGGGGTCTTCGTCAATGCTTATCCTTCAAGCTCAAGCCTCCATCGCGCCTACCTCCTTTCTCTCTCTTTCCTCTCTGTGGACTTCTCTTTCTTTTTGGAACCTCTTGACTCGGTAAGCGAAGGCATTTTCAAGTGGTGGAAAAAAGACAAGAACGCGCCTAGGCAAGGATTCCAACGTCGTCATTCGGACCGACTTCCACGAGGATCGACGTCTCTGGCTCCGATATTTACGGTCGAGAGGGTCGCTGTCTGGACCCGTTTCACGGGAGGCGACCCCACGCGCACATGTATCTGTATTTTTTTTATTTTTGTATGTATATATATATGTACCGTGTCAATTTGAAAATCCATTCAATATCTTTCAAGCTTTATGATCCTAGCAAGTTTGACGGGGTCCAATGGATGAGGCCTCAGTTGAAAATCCCCATCACTCTTAACCAAATGTGTCAGATTTTGTTGCCTTATGATCCTAGTAAGCTTATGGGGTCCAATGGGTGAGTCCTCGATTGAAAATCCCCAACACTCTTAACCAAATGTGTCAAATATTGTCGATCGATAAAGTGCACATTTGAGCATCCCTAAATGCGAGAATATGTTGTCGGCACGCATCGAATGGTAACAAAGCGCACACAGGACTGTTCGACAAACTAGACAATCCACATTTTACTTCCACATTTTTTACTTCATCTTGCAATGTGCAGCACTACATGCGCTTAGAAGCTATAGCCTGCAAAGTAGACTTTTCTACCTCGTTAGAACATCATTGAGATGGACTACAAATGCCGGTGAACGATAGACAATCAGCTGAAACAACTGAGTTAGAACCAGCAGCGTGTGATCACATGCAAGCCCGAGAGAGAGAGAGAGAGTACTAATAACAAGATATTCACATTATTTACATACTATTCACAATAGGAGGTACATAGGCCTCTCACTTACTCACGTAGGGCCATATTTACACCAAAGAATTTCCAGCGCACCCACACCCACGGACTCACACACCACCTGCCCTCTTTATCCTTTCACATAACCTTCCTAGCCCCACCACCATAAAAACACAGTAGCAATTTCAAGTACTAGTACTGCTAGTACTGCTCATGCTGGAATCAGTTCGCTCTGGAAAAGCCAACTTCTTAGTAGTAGTAGTAGTAGTAGTAGTAGTAGTAGTCATAGAACAGAACGATATCTTTAGTATCGTCGTTACAGAACTTCCATGAGCTGATCATTGCAATCCGACGAAATGGACTTCACCGGATTTTGCACCTGCAGCACATGGAGATCACCTTCACTTGGACTTCTCGATGCATATCAACTGCTTTGGAGGGTAACCAGCCACTGTTCCATATACTTCTCACTCTCTGATTAAGAAGAAGAAGAAGAAGAAGATGCAGAGTAAGAAGAATTATCAACTCAGCATTAAAAAATAAAAAAGATGTCAAAGAGGACTCTCTGAATGAAAGATGCCAGAAGAAAAAGGAGATGTTCGTGGCACTTTACCGTGTAGACATTTTCTAGACCTCGAATTAGTGGTCAAATTACAGTATTTCACACAAACTAATTGGCCAATCATTGCATATGAAATGTTCAGCTCGAAGTATCTTAAAATAGAATGGTTGAACTGGTAAGAGGGGCGGCTTGAGAATTTGCATAAAAAATTGTTCAATGAGGTAAGGATAGGAAATCATGGCACAAATATTGGAAAGGAAACGTCATTAAAGTAACTATCTCTCGCACCAACATTCTTGCAATAGAACAGCAAACTCAATGACATGAGCATGAAGACCATTAAATCAGCAGAAAAAAAGGATGAAATGAAACACAACAGCATTACCACAGGACATTGTAAACCAACAGATATCTGAAATGTGGATAGTGATGTGGTAGCCTTTCTGACCTTGCAGAGTTTCTAGACAATGTACATAAAGTACAGTTGCCAGAAAAAATTTCAACAATCTAGATTTTGATTCAGTTAATCATTGACAATTAGCATATAAGCAATACTCAGTCACTCCACAGAGAAGTACCCATCTCTAAGTATTTTAAAATCTACATCATAAGTTGTTCTACTGATGCTAAAGAAAGCAAACTTTTTGAATCCAAAGAATATAACATTTTGCCAGTTCCATTTCTCCTAAAATGAGTACACTTTATACCTTCGTCAGCAAGCATTAGCAAATAACAAGAAATCCCCATAATACCGTTGAAGGACCAGCATAACAGACCAAAGAGAGTAATTCAGAGAACTCTGAGGCCACCATAGTAGTGGCCACATCATAGTAAGTATTGTGAGTCAATTTCAAGAACTTCAGAAGGTGAGATTATTACTCTTTGGGAGGAACTCCTGACATACATGTCCTTCTCAAGAATTATGTTTGAAAAAGAAAAATCCTATGTTCTACAACAGACCCATCCCAACCATCACCACAACAAACATATGAATGATATCAAGCAGCTTCTGTAGAGACAGCTCCTATCCTCTCCTGGAAATTAAAATCACATCTGACTTAACTACTTTAGGCACGACTGAAAACTCATCAACCAGACTAGATACACTTAACAAGTTATTTCAAAACTCAAAGTTCTATCTCAGTCTAACAAGTAGTCAGCAACACTTCCGCAAATGATTGAAATTCAACAGAGAGGAGACCCAAAAGAATATAATGAATGGCAAGATTTCACGATCAGCGCAGAAAAACCATCTTAACAAGAAAGAGCATTTCATCTGCTTATATACAGAGTTGACTGTTCTTCAAAAAAAAAAATGTGGAAGATGGAGAGAACATACCAGCAGGATAAATCTCAGTTATATGTGTGACAGCACCCACAATCTTGCTATCTGAATCCTCTATCAGATAGTCATGAACCTTCCCATAGCACGGAACCAGCACAGCGAAACTGTTGTCAGAATCATCGTCACTCTGGAATCCAGGCCCATGAGGCTCCAGCCATCCAATTGACCATTCTAAGTCATCAGATTCAGAACCCGAAATGCAACCCCCATCAGGAGGCACCAGAACAATATCATACTCTCTGTCGATCTTCCGTTCCTCCCGACTGCGCCATTTTCTCTTGACATTTCTCGTCGAGGACACGGCCCTACTCTTTGCTAGAGGAAATTTAAGATTGTCAGATTCCATGCCCGCATCAGACACGGAATTCCCAGGAGACCCATTGGAGATCTTTGGCTCCTTATGCTTCCCACTCGACAACCACCACGAGAGATTGGTGAACGCCAAAGCCATGTACCCAAAAAAGATTTGCTCTACAAACAATTGTTATGGACTCCGAGCCCGGCAAATAGTCAGTATTTCTCACCTGCTGCAGGGAGCAAATTGTCAGAACAGATGACAAAGAAAATCAAATAAGCAACTTCGAGAACTCGAAACAAGGTTGAATCCTAATATTCAAAAGGGAATTCTCGCCAACACAATTGATGATTGCAATTTCTTTCTGTTCAATCCCCCCCCCCAAAAAAAAAAAAGTAGACAATTATATCCTTAGAATCTTGCAGGAATCTTCTCGGCGAACATGCCACGTTCTCTTCATGACCAAACGAATCGAAACAGAAAGAGGAGAGACGAAAAGGAAGACCCCAGATCTTAGCATTCTTCCGTTAGAAGCAAAAGCAATCACAAGGGACAGAAATTCCAGCACATGATGTAATGCAGCTCTACTGTATAAACAGCGAAGTTAGACGCCAAAACAAAGCAGACAACATCATCATCATCATCAACTACAGAAATACTAATTTAGCCAGCAAGCAAGCGCACATATTCCCCGAATGTCTTTCCTTTTATCTTCAACCCCGGGCGGGTCAAGCTAAATATAGCAAAGCTCAAAAGAAGCAACCCACATAACAATAAATTCTCCCCGCTAACACCACAAGCTAGCGCAAACCATAACGCACACGTCTCCTGTTAATTCAATCTTCACGGGGGAGGAAAATCCGCCATTAAAAGCCACCCACGCAACGTTTAATTCAGTTCGGACTAACCCAGGAGAAGAAAAAAATCGAAACTTTGTTCTTTCTTTTCCACTTTTTAGCTCGAAAACACAGCTCGAGACGATCCTTTTGCGTCCTCGACCGGAGCTCGCCCTCTAAACTCTCGAACTTCGAATCTCTAACGAAGATTCAAAATCGCGATTCGCCATGAAAGAAGAAACAAGAAAAGCCCAAAAAAAAAAAAAAAAAAAACGAAACGTCGTCGAAAGTAACTTTCGCAGCGGAGATACCTCGAGGCAGACAATAAAGGGGGGTTTGATATTTATTGCATCCTCTGCAAAATCGAAGCGATGCCGAATTCAATCTCTCTCTCTCTCTCTCTCTCCCTCCCTCCCTGGCTTGATAAGCAGAGGAGAAGAGGAGGAGCAATCCTTTTGAGGTGGAGGTGGGAGTTCAACAAAGGGAAGCGGAAATATATATATTTTTTTATTTTTCTGTTCCCATTTTGTTCTTTCGTTGGATGTTTATATATCCATACATAATTTTAACAGTAATAATTATCTGACAGCGGAAGGAAAAAAACAAATTTAATTGCGGGTTTTGGAAGTTTCTATCGCCTGCGGCCGGGCACACGAAGGGGATTACGCGACCCTCTCGCCCTCTGCACATTTTAAAGAGTAATAATTTGTATTTTTCAAAAACATGAATATTTTTTTATTTTGAAATGAGTAATTTTGTTTGGGGTTAAATATTAATAAAAATCCGAAACTGGTACCCAAATTATAACCTTTTTTTTTACTATAAAAAATCTCAAATCGGTGAATTTGTGATAAATTTAACTAAAACTAATTTTTTTATTATAAAAAATTCTAAACCGATATACACGTGAAAAATTTATCCTCATTAATTTTTTCTTTAAATTAGATTAATATCAGAAAAACTATCAACCAATAACTTATGACAAAACCCTAAATCAAAATGCCAATTTAAACTAATAGAAAGCAAATTTATTACGGGTTTACTATTTTAGGATTTTTCATAGTATTAACCATTTTTTATAAACATCTAATTATTAACAAAACCCAATATAATAAAGATAAGTATATTGAAAATCCTAAAACTTTAAAAAAATTTAATTATATATTTTTGAAATTTTTAAATATTCAATTATATTTTCGTAACCAGCTTTTTAAAAGTTTATTATATTTTTGAAATTTTTAATTTACTTATCCTGATTTTATATTTTTTTATATTTTTGTGGCCGGTGGGCAGTATCGTGGGGTGTTTTCGGTGCGGATTAGATTGGGCTTTCCGCGCACCAGCTGGCGTGTGGAGGCGGGGAGCACCGTCGTGCGGTGGGGTGGAGCGCAAGGGAGAGAGGCTCGCCGGTGCCGCGTCGGACTTTGTGGAGGCCTTGGGGGGTGATGACGTGGCCGGACGGAGTCCAGTCACTTTTGCGTGTGCGAATGGTTCAAGTAAGCCTTAGCCACCCCGACCACGTCCATGTGCTCCACGAGCAGGAGCTCCCCGCATAGAAAAAAGAAGAAAAACCGAACATAACACCGCCACGCGACATATGTCACCCGCATGTAAATTCATCGTATTTCAATTAATCGACACGTGAAATTCGAAATTAAGATGTTTTCTTCTTCTGTCTTTTGTCGGTAAGGATTTGACAGGGATTGGAAGCACAGTGATTATACTTTTTAGGCCCTCGGAAATTTTCCAAATTTACTTATGTTTTCCTTTTGAACAAGAATTTCGTACGCATAGTGCATATATTAAATTTGATTTAGTCTGTCGGACGTAGTTGGAATCGTGTGGGATCCACTATATTTAATGCTATATGGGACACGTATTTATACTTTTTCTATGTATTTTGGGAAAAAAAGAAAGGAAATTATTTTGCGATGGATAATTAACAACTAGATGTTGGTTGGAGATTCTATATCATATTTAAGACCAACCCAAATTAAAAGACTCTCGTGAGCTTTTTTAGCACGGAAGGCTTCAATGATATATGTCGTCATACATATGCAAGTTAGAATGAATGTATGATTAGCATGATGCCGTCACCATGTGACATTATGAGGACACATACGTTGTACTGATTAGTTCAACATTCCTAAATTCTGAATTCAAACATAGAATATAGCTTAAATCGACCCCTGAATAATGGTGTGCCACATAAAATGGTCATAATGATGACATGACTATTCCATCAACGATTTCAAGCAAAAAATTGACTAGAATAATTATTCGCACGAAAGTTTCAATTCAATTAGTAAAATTTGAAAGTTTAATACTGAATTGACATCCTTATTATAAATTGAAGATTGTATGAGCAATTTTTCCTCAATTCCATGACACCGACTATATAGAAATAGATTATAAATTGATATTCTACAAAAAAAAAAAGTTAGATAGATAATTTGCTACGGTTGAAAAGAGAGTCGATCTTTTAGATCTAGGAAAAAATGCACGGTTTCTCTCTATAGTCAGACAACACCAAATCTTCGCAATCCTCATAAGTGATCCTCTCGTATTATGATGTCAAGGTGTCAACACCTAATTTGTCATTCCTATCTCCCTCTCTCTCTTTCTTTTTTTTTGTTTATCTCTCATTTTCTTTTATTTTCTTTTCCTTTTCTAAAAATAAAACTATCGGAGTGCCCTCTTTATGCGAAAAATAAAATAAAAAATTATGTAGCATCGCTCTCGCATAATGTAATGCTAAGTGTCAAACAAACGGTCGTTCC
>CM024710.1:17429267-17432986 GCA_014182895.1 Angophora floribunda
GGAGTTGTCTACTGACTGGAATTAGATAAGGACGGCGAAATGAACACGAATAGAGGAGTTTCTAGTCGTGCTTGTGCTTCGGAGAGTTGCGAGCAAAGAGATGAAGAAAGCAGACCCATTTTCAGAATATGGTTTGCAACCCATATTTGACATTTTGTTTTGCAATGGGCATATTGAATATTCACGAGACATATACACAATCACAATCCAGCTCTATTCTTTTTGGGTCAATTACTGGTAATGCATGCTTTGTGTCTTTCTTATCATAATTGATTGAGTAATCGTGTGCTAAAGCTTTCAATTGGTTTAATTAGCTCATAAATTTATTTATTTATTTCAAAATATGCATTCAAGTCCTTTCGCTTAGAATTGCCCACATGACATCCTTAAATTGCACTTTTCAACATAAATTTTGAGGACCCAATCGCATTCTAAAGATAAAGTTTAGGACTTAAGCTAACGGATTGAAAGGTTCAGGACTTGCTATGCACTTTTCCCGACACTGAAGTAAAAACACACTATGCTTTGCAAATGTGAAAGCATGAAGAGTAATTACCAATTATAATGTTCTTATGATTGTCTTTAAAAGATAAAGCTCGGGGTTGGTGCTTAGTTCTCATATCAGTGTTCTTGCAGGGACTGATTGATAACAGTGACAGAGATAAGATCTTGGAAGGACTGAGTGAGATTCAGAGACTGATTGAAAAAGGAGAGTTTAAGTGGAGGGCTGATAGAAAGATGTGCACATGAACATTGAAGCAGCACTAACTGATATGATTGGCGAGCCGGCGAAGAAGCTCCACACAGCTCGAAGCCGGAATGATCAAGTTCAGACCGATTTTCGCCTGTGGTGTCGTGATACTATTGATAGGATCATTCCATGTATTGCACATCTTCAGGTGGCTTTGGTGACCTTGGCTTTAAAGAATGAGGGTTTAATTGTTCCAGGATACACACATATGCAGAGGGCCCAACCAGTTTTGTTGCAACATCACCTATTAGCATATGTCGAGCAGGTAGTCATAGTCTATGTAATTAACAAGTCTATCTTAAGGTGACATGCTTTGCTTTAATTCTAAATGGATGCCATTTAATTATGTTTTATTCCTCTCTGCTCTTTAAGCTAGTTTTTAGGTCACTATAAAAATTAACCTTACATTGTTTTGTCTTGTAGCTTGAGCGTGATATTGGTCGCTTAGTAGACTGCAGAGCCAGGCTCAACTTCTGCCCTCTTGGGGCATGTGCTTTGGCTGGAACTGGCCTACCAATTGACAGATTTAAGACTGCCAACGAGCTGGGGTTCTCAGCTCCCATGCGTAACAGGTATGACTCAATCATCTATGCAGAGTTAGATGCTCTAGCAATGTGCTTTCTGTTTGGATATACACCATTCTTTTGTTGCAAATGCGGACTTGGTTATTTCTATTGTGCTATATCGTATTATTTACATATCTTCTTATTGGCCTTGAAATTGTTTTGCAAGATGTCTTCTTTTTAAGTGCATCGGTCAGTCATGCATCTAGTGTTTATTGGTACAAGTTTCGGGGTCCTCCTTTTACATGAAAATGAATGAAAAAGTGACATACAATCGATACTCATAACTTTATCCAGACAACTTCTTGATACAAGAAGGTTTATATGCGCTTTATCTACTTTGAACTGACATTTTGATGGCTGTTTGGTTTGTCAAATCTCATGATCATCTTCTCATGAGATCCTTTAGCAGTTAGACCATCAAGAGGAGAGGATCACTGTTTCTCTTGTGCTTTTATACTGTTAGGATGAAGTACATTTTTAATCCTGTTGTACATCTGTTTTTCATATTTACTGCTTCATTTTCTAACAAGTGGCTCTGGGAAGAGATTGCTGATGCTCGATGTTTTAACCAGTATTGATGCAGTGTCGGACCGAGATTTTGTTGTGGAGTTTTTGTCAGCCAATTCTATAATAGCTGTGCATCTTTCACGGCTTGGCGAAGAGTGGGTTTTGTGGGCATCAGAAGAGTTTGGCTTTATTACACCAAGTGACTCTGTTTCCACAGGAAGTAGCATAATGCCACAAAAGAAAAATCCTGATCAATGGAACTTGTCCGTGGAAAGTCAGCCAGAGTCATTGGAAACCTTGTTACCCTCCTGACCTTGTGTAAGGGCCTTCCTCCGTCTTACAATCGTGATCTGCAGGTAGATTACATTTGCTACTTTCAATTTATTGATGATTTTCTATGCCAGTCCCTGGCATTAGCACTTGAAGAAAACATTCCTGGCCCATTGAAAATTGTGTTACATCCATGAAGATGTCAAGAGGGTCTTGATATTTGATAGATGGATATAAGTTTGATCTTGAAACTATTAAATGCTGCTGTGATGTGATATGCTCGTTGATAGAACAGTGCTTGGGGGGTCTACATATCAATTTATAGCTGGAACATTGGAAAGACTTCAAGCATATTCTCTTGGAGAATCATGAAGTAGAAAATAGACAATTTCTAGTAGGAGATTGGTTATATAGTTTGATAAGTTCCGATTAGCATCTATATGTTGATGAATGTTATCCTCTTCCATCTTTTTTCTCCATTCTGACCCTGTTATGTTCTTTAATGAGACAGGAGGACAAGGAACCTGTATTTGATAGCGTAAAGACAATTGTGGGGATGCTTGAAGTCTCAGCAGAATTCGCTCATAATATTACCTACAACAAGGAGCGTATATACAGGGCTTTGCCGGCTGGCCACCTTGATGCCACAACTCTTGCTGATTACCTAGTAAAAAAGGTAAGTCTTGCATGACATGTCACTACCTTTCTTTCATTTTCCTCTCTTTTAGTTCTAACCACTTAGTTATAGTCAGCGCAAATAGTTATCTGGTCTCACTGACTCAAAACTGGGATAGTTCTGAATTCCCTTTGTTAACTTCTATGTTAAAGAAGTGAAAAGCTTCTTTTGCATCCATATGGTGCACTTGCACTCTCTTTGTTCCTTTTGCTGTTGAGCTGCTAACTGATATCTAATCTTGCTTTACTTATCCCCAAGAAGATGGTGATTTACAAACTTTATAGGACTTTGGTCCTAATTTCACAAAAGTTTTCATGTGGCGGAGTTATCATGCGTTGTATCTTGGAATGTGTCTGAATTTTGAGACTTTTTCAGGGCATCCCTTTCCGAACTTCTCATGATATAGTTGGGAGATCAGTAGCATTTTGTGTCTCAAGGAACTGCCAGCTTAAGGATCTCAGTCTGGATGAACTACGTAGTATCAACCCAGTGTTTGATGAGGACGTGTATGAGTACCTTGGCGTGGAGAATGCAATCAAGAATTTCTGTTCATACGGATCAACAGGATTGGAATGCGTTGCAAGTCAAATGGACTACTGGGTTAGGAAGCTTAATATTGAAGGAATCTGACCTGGACTAATTCCCGCCTATCCCCAACAATAGAGGGGCATGCTGGATAGAAGACATGCAATTTGTCAAAAATTAATTTGTATTCTAGGAAGTTTTTCTAGGCAGGTAGATAGAACTCCTATCAATTATTATTTATGGATAATCACAAGGATGAGGTAGTTTCCATTTCGATACCAGTAATTTCAACCTCACATTCGGTAACCGGCTCTAAGTAAAGCATAGCAAGACGTCTTTTCATTTTCGTTCAGACTGTTGGTTAATCAATGATATGTGGGCATCTGGCCTTTAATGTCAAATCAAGCCTCCTCCTCAACTTCGA